>JANSTR010213256.1:0-14745 GCA_025434805.1 Antipathozoanthus remengesaui | reverse complement strand
GTAACCATTAAGGTTTGGCCGCTCAGCACTGGTGAATAAACAGATATAGTAGTTTATGGTTAAAGTTACAGTGCTGTGTAAATACCCCATTTAAATTCCTTCTGAGCGATAGCCTTTACACCCTCTCTATTTGATGGTTAGTTTGCTAGGGGACCACTCAGGAAGTATTTGGTAGAGGGGGCCAGAGGTAAGAATTGAAATATTTTTAAATATTTAAAAATATATTAATTAGTATGACCCCGTACCAAAGATACAAAAAAATGGCATGACCCAACATTTATAGCAAACGTTAAGATATGTTCTTATATTTGTGTAACATATGGTATTTTATTTTTATTATACCAACACCAGTGAAATACTTGGTCAGTTATGCCAGTTTGCACACAAAAACATATCTTCACACGTGAAAATAATACCATTGCTATGGCTACACCAACAATTCGCGTCTTTTGAACTATAAAAATTTTTAAAGCGAAATGGTTTGGTATTTCATTGGTCAGTGCTTTTGCAGTAAATAGAACAGGCCGCTTTGGAGATACAAGATTACAGTATATTGTCGTGTTAAAAAAATACTTCGAACATATCCTTCAACACTAGAAGAAAAACTTCGTATCTCTGCTCCGCTTTGTTATTATATTGTTCGTTAGCCAATCACACACCAAAGTGTATTCGCATGGTGATAGGTACAGTACCTTTTTGTACATTGTGCATTTTGGTGTCACATCATGCCGGTCAGTGAGGACCGATTGTTGTTTGTCTTCCGAAATGGCGAAGAAATGTGATGCGGGCTTTTTTTCTTTAAACCAACACTGATTTGGAAATATATTTATTTGAACCTTTAAACTTTTTCTTCTTCGGGTACAAAGTGACAAACTGTATCTCAAATAAAACTGAAAATATATTCCTTGCAGACTTGTTGTCTCCTGCTTACCGCCTGCCTCCTTCCTCATCAACATTCTTCACACAACGGATATGATAAAGCTCCGCGGAGTTATCGTTAAAACCCAATAGTGTGTAAATGAAATATACCTTGCTTCATAAAGCCTTTGCAAACTCAATGAGTGAAGTGGCAACACTCTCAGTCAGTTGAAGCTGACCACCGCACATGCGAGATCAATAATCACTGAGCCAGAAATGAAAGACCCAGGAAGAATGGATCTAAATCGATCGTGAAAAGAAGACTTCAGTGAAGACAGTAATTGTATCCAAAGATTATCATGGAACCGAGGTTGAGAATTTTACATAATATGGTGTCTGATATCATTCTTTTTCTATTTCAAGAGCGTGGTCTCCACTTGTTTTGTTTAGAATCCTGA
Organism: Antipathozoanthus remengesaui; assembly: GCA_025434805.1. NCBI lineage: Eukaryota > Metazoa > Cnidaria > Anthozoa > Zoantharia > Parazoanthidae > Antipathozoanthus > Antipathozoanthus remengesaui. The sequence goes on along the minus strand of JANSTR010213256.1, from coordinate 13,429 downwards.
AAGTGAAATATCTCGCTTAGCCAGTGCTAGAATGCAATATCCTTTTGCAGCACGCCGTTTTATTTTGCTCAGAACGTTTGACCTTACCAATGTTCTTCTGCAGTGGCCATGCATTTCCATATCTTAGCTGGTGAATAATTTTGATTTTGTTGTTCCAGCTTTTGGGTTTGGTCGAGTCTATTTTTAGGTACAGTATACAACCAATTCTGGGGCATTGTATTTCACATTTTATTTGTAGAATGTTATTCTTGCTCAAAAATTAAGTTGAGAAACAGACCTCCCTATCACTAGTAGCAGTTATTGGTGGCCGTGGAACGTTCACCATAATTGCAAGATCCAGTTGCCCAGGAAGTGAAACTTTGAGATCCTTTTTTCAAGGTTTGGCTTTACAGTTCATTGCTTATAAGTACTACTATTCAACTATATGTTTTCCAAGAAATGCGTAAAAGCAGTGCATTTTTGCCCATCCTTGTTAAGTTGATGGTTTTATTGTACAAAATGCAAAGCGCTTTGTATAAATCGCCTTTCACTCACCTAATCTATCTATGATTTACAATCTGTCGTTGATAACCAAAGAGCTGACACTGACAACTACTGAAATAAGGATTATATGTGGCCTGAGCAAGAACATAAAGAATAAGATACACCACCACTGGCCTATATAGTTTGGTTCACATTTTCACACACATGCTTGTATCGTTTTTGAGTTGACAAATGCAAGAAAAAGAGGAGTATCAAGGTCTGTGCAAACAATTTATTTGCTTGCGACCCAAACACATTCGAAGATGGAGAAATCAAGGACTTCAAAAAATAAATTCGAGGACTTTTCAAGGATAAATTGAATTCAAGGGCCTTTCAAGGACTCTGCCTAGAATTCAAGAACTTTTCAAGACTGTGCGAACCCTGGTGAATGTGATTCCCTTGGGTGCAGGATAGTTTATTTAACCATATGGTTGTAAATTCTGCACTCTGCAGGCAGCAATACAACAACCAGCCTACAGTAACTAAACATAGTTCTTTTATTTCAGCTATTTACAATGGTATTATTTGCTATACAGTGTTCATCGAATGAGCAATCACTTAAAGATGGTGCTAGCTTTTTAAAAGTCTTTCAAAGTCTGGGGTGCAAACAAGCCGGTGTTTAACATGTCCAAGGACAACCATATCCGACCGGTCATTTTCTGTGTGAATAGCCACAAGGTCCTACAACAAATGAAATGAAATTTTGCCATGAAAAAGCTACATCATTATATAGTGTGTTAATTCTCTATCTTGTTCGGGCAACAAGCTGTGGATACACTGTAATTATATTTCTCCCTATACCAATTCTGTTGTGGATTATTATAACGCACTGAAGTCTGAACGTCATGTTTCTTCTGTTCTATATATCCATCTCATATCTAACATACTAACCTCACTTTACTAGACTAAACCGATATATGGAGTGATCGCTGGACGTACATATATGCATTATGAATTACCTTGTTAGGATTGAGCAGGGTAACATATATGTGGAGTGATTATCGGACACACATGTATGAACAATGAATTATTTTGTTAGGGCTGAGCAGGGTAACCAGTGTATGGAGTAGTCACTGGACGTTCATGTACATGAACAATGAATTACTTTGCTGGGACTGAATAGGGTAACCAATATAGGGAGTGATCACGGAACATTCGTGTATGTACTACATGTATGAATTACTTTGTTAGGACTGAATAGGGGTAACCAATATAGAGAGTGATCATGGAACATTCATGTATGTATAGGGAGTGATCTTAACTGTCGAGCTAGCTCGACCACACATGCTTAAGCGCTAGGTATAATTATACAAATTTGTTGTCATTGTAGTTATTCCTCAATTCTCAAAGGTTGAGAAATCCATTTGAGGTTTGAATACTTTGGCGTTTACGTTTATACAGCAGGAAAAATAATAAACTCCGAGTAGATTATTACATGAGTTAATGTTACGACGTCAAGCCATACCTGAAGAAAGCCACAAGGGGAACCAGTGGCAACATCCAGCGCAATGTTTCCAAGCACAAGTCTGAAATTGCAACAAGCAAACTCATGAACCTACTAATTCATCATTGATTCTTAAACAATCCAGCAGGTTTTCTGGCGTTCAATTTATCACATGTTCATAAACGCTTTGGAACAAAATGGAGTGAGTGTGAAAGGACCGTTAACAAGAACATTATGAAATACTACGCATTCACTACTATGTTGAAATATCTACATTCTTGATGCTTGATCAGCAAGTGTATATAACGTGCAAACAGGATCCTCAAACTATAATTATGTGTATTTAGAGTCGATAATTATATCAAAGGAAATGTTAGATTAAAGATATCATTTCTTCTCATCACACATTTTTCTCCAGACGTGTCTTCCAGTCTCTCACCTTGTCTTTCCTGATTTCAATATCTGAAGTTTTCCAATGAAACCTTCTGAAACATCCTTAAGGTTTGGTTTTGCCCCATCGTTTGACTAACAAATAAATACACTCAGATAATTAATTACATACATAACTGCATTGAGAGAAAATAATTGAATTTTCAAAAGAGATCATTATTTAATATTAATGCTGTTACTAATAATGCTTTGTAATTAAAGGAAGTAGGGTGTCCATGGGAGGTAAGGTAAGTAACAACTGATATGCCTTATGTGCAAATTGACCTACAACCTACTCCACCCATATTTAGTGGTACAGCTGGTCTGTGTGGTGTTCGAGGCTGAAAGGGTTTATGCTCTCACCTTACCTGCAGGGTCCTTGTCACTGGCACCAGGTTGCTTTGTGTGGTTTTTGAGGCTGAAAGGTTTCAATGTTCAAACCTTACTAGCAGGGTCCTTGTCACCAGCACCAGGTTGCTCTGTGTGGTGTCTGAGGCAGAGAGGGTTAATGTTCTCACCTTACTAGCAGAATCCTTATCACTGGTACCAGGTTGGTCTGTGTTCATTGGTTCCCCTGCATCATGGGTTGCCACACTTATGGGTAAGACGTCAGGAAATTGCATAAACAGCAGTTGGGTGTGTTCACTCTGCAAATAATTACGAGACGTGAACACAACTATAGTGTATAGTATAAAACAGTAGTATAAAAAGCAAATTGTTGGGGACAAGGGGGAGACGGTGTTCCAGTTCCAAGTATGCTTCCAAGAATTATTACATAGATGTGTGGGTTTACTGAGAACCACTGAATATAAACCATCCACAGAATCTACAACACTACATGTATCTGGGCCCCTAGTGACATATTTTCCAGGCTAGTTGACATTTGATTATGTGACGACATATTTCAATTTTTTTAAATGCGTTTTTTATTAATTTTTTGAAATATATAGGGTCACTCAAATTTCATATATATTTCCTGCCTCGGACTAGTTGGCTCTAGATAACTTATATGTGTGACATAAAAAATCGTACGTAACTAAATGACAGTATACAATTATGTCACATAACGTTATGTGAGTAAAGAAGCTCCAGGGAGTTTAAAGACCTTCAGAAAATAAACTAACACAAGAAAAAAAATTCCGGTATTTGTTCATTGAGATTGTAAAATTATATACATGTATACCGGCCAAACAAGGTCTTCTCACAGTCCAGTTAGTTTTACTGTTGGAAGTCAAACAAGATTCATAAGATGCATTTAACTAACGAGCTCCAAAATGTTTCTCTCAAAACCTTGTGACGTTGCTGGCAAAGAGAGAGAAGGAGCAACCGCCTCAACTCCTAAATTTGCCACTGCTTAAGTAATGTCTTCCTTCAGTGACAGAGCACATGTGAAACATTTGTTACATGGCATGATTGTTCTTCAATACCAATTTGTGAACTCCTTACCGGCACTTCAGGGGAAAACAGGGATGAACAGGAAACAGGACTCTCTCTTCCCTCTGTCTTAACGGGAATCTGCTTAATCGGTTTGATAAATTTCTTTGATTCTTTTTCATCCATATCAACATCCATAGGTTCGACTTTAACTGTACACACCAAAAAGAACAATTGAATTACTATCAGTAACAAAAATACTTTTTTGAAACACTAGGCACTGGTAAGGAAAAAGGACATTTTCAACCAATTCATAGCTTACATGCCAGACAGTCAGAGTACAAAGTTCAGAAGTATATATGTTATACTTTGACCCTTAAATGTACAGGCTCAAAACCATAACAACATAAACATTAAAGGATGTGGGGGAGGGGGGAGGGTATTTCGGGGCCACCCACGTAATTTTCATAGTATTAATCCATTTCGATTGAAATTTGCTATGGATGATATTTATCATCTAAACTCTTAATTAAGTATAAAATTGTTGGTTGTTAATTAGTTTTCATGGTAACTATGAGCAAAGACATAGATATCATTTCTGCTACTAGAGAGGCTTGGCCGCCATCTTGCATTTGCAAAATTTGAATGTATTGCTAATTTTCCATAACATACAAAATAACTTTTATTAGCTTATAGTTAAAAAATGGTTAAAAAGAGAAAAAAATTGAGTTCAAATGCATTTTTTTCTGCAAAATATGCGATTTCCAAAATAATAACATAATCTGCATATTTTATTAATTATTCCCAAACTCATGAATTATTCATGTCATTTCAGACAAGCCAGATTTGGTCAGGTGGATGAGTCTTCAAACCCGGTAAACACTCGTTTGAATGTCTGAACCAATTTTTACTAGGGTTAAAGTTGTTCTGAACCAGCATATTCATAACGATCCCGCGAGAGTATTCTATTCAGTTCTATTGTGCAATGAACAATGCAGTCAACATGTCTATTTTGATCGATTGAGAAGTTATTTCAAAAGCTTGTACTTCGTGTTTGAATGGGGATTCTAAACACCTCGAAACAATAAAAGCACTCAGCCGCTTCACAGCCTCGTACATTCATTTATTCGGTGTTTGGAACCCCCATTCAAACACTCGCACTCGTTTTGAAATATTACTTTATACATAATGATGCCACCAAATTAACGTCAACAATTTCTCATTAATCTGGCTATAGTTACTGAAAGTTTCGTGACAGAAACTTTAAATGCCAATTTTTCAGGCCCATAAACCAATGGGGGGAGGGGTCGAAATAACTTCCCTAAACGTTTAAGGGTTAAGAGAATCTTCTAGAGAATAGTGCCTGCAAGTAGTTTCTTCTCAACAAAGGTTTGTGAGGTCCTGATAAACACATTGAAGCTATTTAAAATGTCCGTTCTAATCATTCAAAGTTTCCCTTTTATTTATGTGTCACTGATAACACTTTTTGAGAATATTATTTTTGGTATTCTGCAGTTTCCAACTGGGGACTTGCAGTTTTAATCCAGAAAATCACCATCTTAGAAGTCTGCAATGTTCAGTATTCCAACCTACAGTAGGAACATATTTACTAACTATTTATTCCATTCACTTGGTCTTCCATGCTTTCTTCTTCCTTTAGTTTGAGGCTGTGCTGAGCAAGTGGCAAGCGAATCGGAGCCAGGCCGGCCTCTTGCATAGTGTTGTCTTCTTCAAAATCTCCCTATGTGTATAAATATCCAGTGTTACAACACAGTTATATTCAAAACCAAAAAGGGGTTAAACAGATTGCAAACACATACAGCAATATACAAGATTTACAGGTGAAAACACATATATATTTGTATCTAAAATCAATTACCCATCCATGACGTTATTTTTTAAAAAATCTATGCCCAGTGTTCCAGCTACTTCAAGGACCAGTTAGCCCGTTCCTAAAGAAATAATTTAAGGGATACTCTTCTTGTGTTGGGAGCCAATAGTAAAAGAGCAAAAATGAAAAGATATATTCAAACAAACAAGATGTTGAACTTGGCTTCACTGATGTTTTCTCTTTGTGTCATGCTGGCATCATTCGTTGTTACTGTTAGCAACACTGTAGCATTTCCTGAATGGTAACTAGTTATAACAACTAGTTTAAAAATTGACATATCTTATAGGTTTATGAGAAATCTGGTTTAATAGCATGACAAGGGTTAATGATAAACATTTCAGTCCCACCCGGTTCAGCAAACTTGTTTGACATATCCTTAAGTAGTTTATGTGAAAGCAGGTTTGCAGTAACTAGTTATTGAAATGTCAAGGATTATTTTTCTGGTACAAAATAGCACACTAGCTAGTATGCTATTATTTTTCTGTTTTGAAAGGTTTCCCAATGCAAGTCTTACAGGGGGGGTCGATAATTTACTTACATCATCCTGGAGCATCTGCAGAACTCTATTGGATTCCTCATCATCATACTTATTGTACCTGTTAACAAAGTTTGGCAAGAAACTTAGCATTTTTAGAATGATAGCACTACAGTTTACCTCATGGAATTTAAGGATCTTAATTTCATACGTTGGCCATATTATTATAGTCGCTGACTATAGTGTCAGTTGGATAAAAACCATACTCAATCCCAATAAAATGCTTCATTTCCCAACAAAATAATATGCATCATTAAGGAAGTGAATACTTCAGTGATGTTTCAAGTGGATTGGACAAAATAATGTTGTTGTATTCTCAGTAAATGCCAGTTGTGCAATGGTGCGTGGAAACAATCAACTGACTCCTTTAAGGAAGAGACAGAATGCACTTGAATAATAATATTACAATCAAATTATTCTAGATTCTGGGATGATATCACCTAACTACCTATTCCAATAAAGTTCCTGATCAACTCTCACCATGGAAATTACTGAACCAACCAGTTGGGCACAAACAAACAATTGCCTATTGTGGTCAGATATTTCAGCACCTGGGAATACTTCCATATATGGAAAATAATTTTTATATTGTACGTTTTCACTATTTAAATTCATAAACAGGGTACTGTATGGCTATTTATTTAGACAATTGTAACTTTTTACCTGTTACTACATATCAGAGCTTAAATTGGGTATGCAGTTTTCTGGGGATAATTAGCATATCATGAAGAATACTCAGTTGGAGTTTAAAGGGTCATGTTTTTGTATCCCAGGCAGCCATGGTCCACTTTCCAAACTTGGTCAAGCTCATGTACAATCCTTTAAGCTATATAAAACTAAAACATGCATGATTTCACAAAATATCCGTGGATACATCCCTCAAATCAGATCAGGCCTTAGTTGGATGTAGTCTGCCTTATTTTGAGCATGACCCCCTCCCCACTGCCTTCACCACATCAATTCCAATCCTCTTTCAAAATGTCAATGGATAACACAAACAGAAGAAAGATACATAGTTTACTTTTCTTTCTTGATTGCTCTTGTAGAATCTTTGCTTTCACCACTCCTGGCTCCACCAAAACCAACTGAAGGGGCTGAAAGACCTGATCATAATGCAGTCTGCGTTATTATTCTAATCAACCTTAAGAAAAGATGACTGCAACTTTTATTCTTATTTTCAAAATTCTTACTAAACTTTATCCATGGGATAGAGAAGAGGAATAAGATAGATGCACCAACCTAAAAATGGCAGTGCTCTGATTTGCCTAATACATTTATTAATAAAATACTACTCAGACACATAACCTCATATATGTGTACTGTAAAGTCACAGGATTGCTGCATGTTCCCATTTTTATCTTATAGCCTACATGTAGGAATGATGTGCTTAGTTCCAAACATCGCAAAATGTTTCATTGTTAGTTGCTGGAATGTTTCTGTAGGGCATACAACACTTGATAGGATGCTGCGAGAAATTAGAGCGCATACTACCCTTTAGCTTTAGCCTAGCTACTGTAAAACAGTGATGAGAGTACAACAGTGATGAGATCATACAGGGTAAGTTGAGGGGGGATTAGATCAATGAGTGCCAATGACCTGTCTATATTCACAAAGATAATAAAATACATATAAAGTTATAATCATTCCATTTCAATCAGTCACATCAAACTCTACAGTAAATGGTACAGTAGTATGACTTAAATTGTTATCAATCAGGCAATTGCTATTAATAATTAATACAGAAAAAGAAAACAAGCCTGTGTGCTATGTTCAATACTATTAGCACATGTTTATAATATATTAAGTTTGTGACAGTGCATAAACAGCAGTGTGCCATGCTTTGGGAAACTAAATTTTAGTTTATATAAAACTGTTGATTTTGTGTTGGCCCAACCTGAAATCAAGTGCAGTGAAAAATTGTCAGTGGTAACTAGGTGCGGAATGCATTTTGTTCTTTCCCAATCGATGTCATTTTACTGATATCAGTATGGCGAATTTGAAACAGAACACAAGTTTACAGACCATCCAGTCAATTGTGCCAAGACAGTAGGTTCCTAAAGGTATCAACAGCAAATTTATCTGAATCAAAAAATTGAACCAGATGGCTGACTATGTGAACAAATCAAGGAAAGCAGTTTGTTTACACAGAGATTTGACAACATACACGCAAAATTCAATAAAATTAATTATTAATTAATTTATGTACAAATGCTGACCAGTGCTTGTTTTAGCGATGCCTTGTTTGAATGAAAAAAACAATTTTTAGACAGCATCAAACCCACTTTTATGAAGTGTGGCACCACCCTTTGAGGCAGTGTTTTTGACATCCTACCCTGATAACAGATGTTTTTCCTGGAATGTGAAAAATGGAGAGAAAAGAAAAACCTCTGAAGAAATCATGTCAAAATCCTGTTTAGCATGCACAATAAGTTATCCAGAGTTTGGACTACATGTAGTCACACTGCATGGTCAAACTGGTTGTGTAACCTACAATACAATACAATACAATAAACTTTATTTAAGGAGGGTGACATAATAACCAATTACAGTTTTCTAACTTATGGCCCTCACATAAACTCGCGCATAAACTATGTAAATAATTATCTGCTGGACAAAACGGTGCCTGAATTGACACAAGGAGCTAAAACCAGTAACACAACCAGTTTGACCTGTGTGGCTAATCCAAACTCCTGGTTGGGCATGCTCAACAGGATTTTGACACAATTTCTTCAGAGGGTTTTCTTATCTCTCCATTTTGCGCATGCCAGGAAAAACCTCTGTTATCAGGGTACTGACATCCCTTCACATGCTTAAATTTATAAACAATTGCAGGGCACAAAATAGTGGCATGCCAATTGACCGTAATAAAAAGATGGCGACTGGTACATTTACTCATAACTCCTAGCGGGCGAAAAACATAAAAATACTCATAAAAACATACAGAAATAATCTAACAGCTTCAAATTTAGCATACACAATGTTGTTGGTGCATTGACTCACTTCCCAAACAATGGTATTCCACGTTTAGCTATTCACTGAGTTAGGTTCGCAAGGCACTGTGGTAAAATGTATAGCCGCCATCTTTTTTATTATGGTGGATTGCCAAATGACAGGTTAAATTAGGGAACTGGCATGCCAAAAAATATTTGGCTTGGCAAAGGAAAGGAAAAATGGCAATCCAAATTTGCAGTCATTTGCCAAAACAAATTCTGATGGCACAATTTTTTTTCCTACTAGTATTTCATGCTCTGAATTGTGCTACAATTGTAAGCATACTAACATAACTGAACATACAGCAACACACAGGCTTGTTTTGCCCAATTGATAACAATTAGTTAAGTCATACTAAAACAATTGTAACTGAACATACTGTACAGCAGCAAAGAGGTGAGTTCCTATTTTTATGCATCAATAGCTACATAGCCAATCAGAAGGTGCATTAGATCTGCTTAATTTATAATATAATTACAGTACAGTAGTAATATTATAAAATATATAGGTATATGACTGTGCCAGTGTCTATTGTGTCTAGCATACTGTAAATAAACCCTGGCCCTGTTGAAATTTGCGAGTTTGATGGTCAGAACAACAAACCCTCTCAGCCACGGGCAGAAAATCAACATACAAACTGAACAAAAACTTTCACACTGCCAACACAAATAGGGAGGTCATAGAATGTGACTCTATCTTAAAGTGTAGCCAATATTAATGAGTTAGTACAAACAAATTAATATTCATATTTTGGGTTAGTTATAATAAAACTGAAAAATTATACAAACAAAAATGTATGTTATGTAGACATCACACACAATGTATTATCGTGTAAAACTTGTACACTTTAAAACTGATGAAGTTATACTTCATGGGAAAACATTGTGTACTAGTTGAAAAAAAAATGTTAATCATTTGATTGTAATTAATATCAGTTCATCCCGAGCCCCTAAATTGGGAATAGGTTGAGACTGCTATAGGCATGAACTTGTTTGTTCAGTCAATGAACACTCTGTAAAAATATGAAAATTCTAAAAATAATTTTTCTGATTCCCAATGGTAAGAAATTGTAATGACTTTCCAATTAAATTCATTTGGTAACTTGGATTAACAACATCTTCATGTTTTTTTCTAGTTTCCATCACTCAATTGTATGATAATGGTAGATCCGGGATGAGTTTTTGGTAAAAACTTCCTTTGGTTTTCTTTGTCAATAAAAGCAAACTTTGACAAATATTTTTCTAAAAAATTAGGAAACAAGAAAATTAATAATTATTGTGACCATATTATTCACATAACAGTGCCGTACATATCTGATTCAGGATGATTTGAGGCATTAGAAGTGCGATCATGCACAATATGTTTACAAACAAATGCAACAACAAATAGCAAATTTTGTTATATAGCTAGTGTGTCTTCAACTCGAATGTGCACTTTCATTGGCTAAACTGAGGTCACATGGAATAGTTTAAATCAAATGTTACCTGGCTGGTTAACATCTAAAAAATTGTTGACCAGCTGGTGAACATTGCTGTTGTGCTGTCATGTTTGAGAACGGGAAAATTTGTTTTGTTTTAACAGTTGTGGTATATTTTGTTTATGCTATATATGACAAAACCCTTAATGACTGCTCCCTCCCAAGTCTCGGTCTTCGTCTCGGCGGAAACATTGGAGATTCTTGGGAAACAAAACAGATGCTCCCTTGTGAACAGTCATTAATAAAAGTGTATAATATTCAGAGACAACACATGAATTTATCAAAATTGTATTCTGCAGAAGCTCAGAGTATTGATAATCAACCTGTTGTAGTAAATTGTAGTAAATTATATACCAAGACATATAATATAACAATTATCATAACCAAAATAATTCCAGCAGTTTACCAATTTAGAATGGACAAATGACAGTGCAAAAAATCCAGAAATTTGAACTGTGATAAAACACTACTGTCTTTTTTCAACAACTGACCTACAAAATGCAGGCAATGGGTCCTTTTTGCGCATTAAAATTTAAAATTTTCTGGGAGCATACCCCCAGACCCCCCTACATGTAGAAAACGCAGCCCTAAGCCCTCATTGCTCAAAAACTTCCAACAGCTACATGTACTTTTCTATTTCCAACTTCATCTTTTTGAAACCCCTGTATAGCAAAGACCAAATAAATGTGAGAAAAGGGAACACAAGTTAAGTAATGTGCTTGCTTTCACATTTATCTTTCACATGATTGATGTGAAACTGTGTGTTATAACATTGTAGGTAGCAGCAGTGTGTTGTTCATGTAATGGTAGCTGATTGTCAAATATACCAAACAACCAGTCTGAGCAGTCCCTTGAACACTAGAACTTCGGTCCATAGATTTTCAATAGTTAATTATAATTATTAAATATTTTTATTATATGGCCATGATAGTATGCGCGCTCTGATAGGTCTGTATTTCTCGTAATGCTCACGGGCATTACGGATTTGTTGTTAACCCTTTCAGCCCAGCCAGTTTATCAGCATATATATATTCTCCTTACATTTTCTACACAGAATATATTGTTTGATTATGGGAATAAAGCAGTTGGTCATAGACATCAAACTATCTATGATGAAAAACAAAATTCTCCCAACCTGTTTATAAGAAAAGTATGGAGACAGTTTAGGAGAATTTAGCAACACACCAATTGTCGTGTTTGGGGCTGAAAGGGTTAATGAAAACGTACCATATCAGTTCCATAAACTGCACTTGTCATCTTGATCTCCCAGTAATGCTCAGCATTGGGATGGAGAGGTTCAGCGCCTCGCACAGCAGCAGTACCACAGCTATAGTCTGGGTGGAAGAACACTTCTCGACCCTCGTGCAGTAGGGCCACAGAAGCAGACATTTTCTCCTCATCCCACAACCAAGAACATTCTGGCAAAAGGATGGTTGGAGAAAAGTTATTACATATACTGTATTTCACTCTGTATATACAGTCTTCAAATCATTAGAAATTTTTATGCAACTGAAAAATGTATAAGAAAACACCACATTTACCAAATTATTAAAAAATAAACAATCAGATGCAGGTCATTTTAGTGCAAGTTTTTGTGAAATGTGCCCAACTCCTAAAGTTACAAACACATGTACAGTGAGTGCTTTGTTAAAATAATGGTGTTTAAACAAACTTCTTAAGGTTACCGTTCAGGTTGGAATCAAATAAAAGGACCAAATTGAGATTATTGCTAAAATGAATATACCAAAGATAGGTCTTCAATATACAAAAAAATTGTTAGATATCTGAAAAACCGAAAGCGATATTGAAAACTATAATTTTTACCAGAAGTAAAAGCTTGCCTTGCACCCCAGTCGTTATTGACACTTGACAGCAGATTAATGACGTCAGTTTTGCGGTAAGTCAAGACGATCGCGACATCAATTTTGACAGTGAAAGTAAGTTTTCATATTTTTGTCATTTTAAATTCAGCTCTCAACATAATTTTATAGTTGAGTTTTTTCAGATCTGTTAATCTGCTGGCATGGCCAACAGAAAGAAAGAAAACAGCCCTTGGGTTTCGAAGAAGAGACCGAAATCGCTTCACAGTCTAAGGAAAACAAAATCCAAGGAATTCACAGATGAAACGAAGTAGACACTTGCTGAAAGCGATAACTTTAGGTTCTTGGTTCAAGTAAGAGAAGTGAACAGAATTCGTTGGGAAAGAAGCAGTAAGTGCTAGTTCGAAAAAAAATTGCCAAGAGTTCTAATTCTGTCAATGCTGACACACGCTTGGGAACAACCGAATTTATGGAACTGTGTCAGCAAGCTGATGAAGAAGAGGTCGAATGTGACTATAACTGTGAAGAAAGTGATGAGAAAGAATTTGTGTCCCCCAAACACTTGAATATTATAGATCCTGAAGAGTTATATGCTGCCTTAGAAAAAGCAACCCTTTGTCAAGACTGTAAAAAGAGCGATGTTGAGCGTTAGCGGCAGCATTGGGGCAGATTGGCCGCCAGCTGCAACACTGTCAGTGTTACTATTCCCACTTGCTGCAGCTGTTTTTCTGGCCCTTTGTCTTCTCCTTTTACCGCGTGTTGATTCCGTTGGTTGCGCCCTTCTTGTCCTAGTTTGCCCTGTTTATCCGTTTCGAAAGAAAAACTACCACATGCACACGATTCTTGCCCGGCAAAAACAAAATACAAATTATAAACTGATTGTTTGTTTGGGTAATTTTAGAGCACGTACCCAGCGGGAAACTGTTGCCGCATTCCGGCGGAAGTA
>JANSTR010213145.1:0-14748 GCA_025434805.1 Antipathozoanthus remengesaui | reverse complement strand
TGACTTGTACTGACTTGTACTGACTTGTACTGACTTGTACTGACTTGCACTGACTTGTACTGACTTGTACTGACTTGTACTGACTTGTACTGACTTGTACTGACTTGTACTGACTTGTACTGACTTGCACTGACTTGTACTGACTTGTACTGACTTGCATCTACGTTTGGCCAGGGCTTTACACACTTGAACCACCAATTCATGCCTAGAACAATTTCTCGGCGTTTTCTTCCGTCGTGCTTGGCGGTAGTAAACATATATAAACCATCAGTTTCAATCAGAGTATGCAACAATTAATAATAATGGGTGAACTCAAGAAGCAAACGTTTGATCGACAGATCTGTTACTGTTTGTTTGCATGGTATGCTTCAAGCGTGGTTTTGACATTGGAGTTTAAACACGAAGACGCGCTATTAAAGGGAAATAAGCTCCGCCCCCTTCAGCGCGAGCGTTGGAATTCAACTAAATAATAGCAGAAGAAAGTGGTGCAGATTCTGGAGCGAAAGACAAATGGAAAAGGAAAGCAAATCCTGAGGGACGATTTCAGTTCGGTGTGACAATTTGAGTTGCTGTGAACGCAACTTCAAATTATTTTCACGAATTTCTCGTCCAAAATTGAACTGTTATGTTACCGAACTGGCGATGCTCCCGTTTTACTGATTAGCAATCTAGCATTGATAATGTGCAATATTTATGCTTTTGTCACTTGTGAATTAGTGCAATTTGTTTACGGGTAAAAGAGTACTTGTATTATATACAAAGAATACAGTTTGTTTGGGGCGGTGAATATTCAGTAACAATGTGTATTTCGATACAGTAATGAAAAATATGGTCTGTGTCAAGTTGAAGCTGACAGATAATAAAATATGACGAGTTTGACTTTGAGATTCGCACTTGAATCGACTTGACCAGTGATTGCGAGAGCTCCTGTCAGCAAGGCGGTTGATTGACAATTGAGCGAGGTGTACCTTGGGTACATGCCCTTTGACAGTGCATCTTCGTGTTTAAGCAACGACGACGGGAACGTCAACGAGAACGGCAAAAACAATGGACTTAATTACAGCATACAATAACCGCACGCTGGAATGCAACCAACTGGCCGCTTTTCAACCGTCGTCTTGAAAAGCAGAACGCGAAAAGCTCAATCTTCCGGTTCTGCAGACAACGTTCGGCTTCTCACTTTTTCCGTTCACAGACCTTGGTGATAAACATTAAAGAATTATCCACACGTATCGTCTGTAGAGACGGAGGTGGAACCGATGGAAGAAGAAGAAGAAAGCGGAATTTCATGAAAAAAAAAAGGGATGATGTTCGATATACCAAGTGAAGTGCCATTTTTCATTGTTTCGTAGTGACAGTTCGTTTGTTGCGTTCTTTGTGACGCAACTCAGGGTATGTCACTTGGTATATCGAACACAACCCCCCAAAAAACGAAACGGGATCTTCAAAATCCAGCAGCCGTTGTCGTTTCTTAAACTCCCCAGTTACCTGAAGCAGACATCGGCCCGTTTGAACATTTGAACGTGCTTCGGGCTGGAGCTTTGTGTGAAATCAGAGGTCACGCTAAAAGTTTACTTTAGGCAGACAGTACTCAGTATGGCGATAATGAAAGTATAGTTTCGCTGGGCCAAATATGACCACGGCCTTAGGTAGTGAAAAAACTGATCATGTGCTATAGGCTTCCAAGAGTAGTCTGGTAGTGTAGGTGATCAAAGTTACTTTGGTCGTGAAAGAATGCTCCAGGTCATCCATTCACAGGGGAAAAGCCCTAATTTCAGCTTCAAGCGATTGTTGTTGAAATTACGATTCTCTTCACTTTATCTTTGTTATTGACGTTCGTATGCAGTTGTAGTTTCAAGATATGTAGGAGATGAAGTTGTGACTTGTAACTAATCCAGGGTTGCCACGGTCAATGAAAAGTCAGGGAAAAACGACATTTTTTCAAGGTCAGGGAAAAGTCAGTAATTTTGCATTTGGTCTGGGAAATTTGGAATTCTGCTTAAAGTCAGGGAAATTTATATCACTTTGGATATTCAGAAACAAGCTTTTCCTTTATATATTTTTTTGCCGGTTTCAGTTGCCCTTGAAACATTTTTGTTTTGGTAAGCGACTGCTTGAGTCAAATGCATTGCTAACCAAATCAGAAGAAAAACAAAAGGAAAGTGAAACTGTGGGAAAGCACAGTGAGCAGCTTGACAAGAAACTTAAGACAATGTGAAATCAAACTTAATCAAACAGTATTCCGTTAGAAACTACTGGGTTTAAAGTCAGTGAAATTTTGCTCCAGGTCAGGGAAAAGTCAGGGAATTTTATTCATTCTAATGTGTGGCAACCATGTTATAGAAGCAGGCACAGCACAGTTAGTTGGACCTGAGTTAGAGGCCCCAGTTCGATTCTCGGGTGATCTACACGGTTGTTTTGACTTACCTCTGATCCGAGCACTTTATATACTTGAGTCCCAAGCTCGGGTGAATTGGGCAACCATCAAAGTAAAACAACTTACCTTAACTTTTTCGTGGCTCACAGTATAATTTTAAACATACTGTAATTAACAGTTATTTTTACCTAATTTTAAGTGGACACTGGTCTGGATCAACGTTAGTCTAAACACGTGTAAGGATATGTTGCAAGACAGTCACGAGTATACCCTTGTGTTATGTTATATTAACATAGTTTGCACTCTGTATTGTCACACATGAATCAGTTATAGCGACATTTTGTAATGAGCTGCTACTTAAGGAATAGCGCCAAGAAGGCCTTGCATTCGCAATACCTTTATTCTCAGTACTCTGGGATGCGTACGGATTGCCCCAATCAGATGTGCACCATATTTTTTCACTCATAAATGGAAAAAGTAAACAGTGGTGGTCATAATTCCGCCTGGTAAAATGTTAAATAACTATAGGTCAATTCTTTTTTATAATATATAAAAGTAAACTAAACGTTTTCGATCAATTGATCATCTTCAGAGTTAAACAATGATCAATTGATCGAGAACGTTTAGTTTACTTTTATATTATATTATAAAAATTACCTATAGTTATTTAACATAATAAACAGTGGTGGATATTGACTTTTCTCGACCATTTACTTCAAATCATAGAAGTTAAAATCTGAAAAAGAACATGCCTTGTCATACTGAGCTGTGTGCACTTGTGTTCATGTGAGCTCAAAATTGTTAACAATTATTCTCCGAAGTTGAGGTGGCTAGTCAGTGGATATTCACTGAGGCGCGAATGCGGTGAGGTGAAAACATCTTGCTGGCCACCGACACTGAGGAGAGTAATTGTATTAGCATATACCAAACCAGTGAATAGAGAAACTGAAAATACAAATTACACTTTATTTTCTTTCGTAAAAATGGTAGACTGCGCACAGCACGTCTCCAGTTCTCGTACGTTGTTAGCGTGCTGCAGAACAGCGTGCTGGAGAGAGACACACACGACAAAAGCTTCACTCAGTTCATTCGAGAAGCCGAACTACACAGAACATTTGTTAAAGTACTGCAACAACATATTTTATGTCGGCTTTCAATGATGAATCCATAGTAAGGGTCCAATGAAACTTCTCTTAACTACAGAGTGCTTTTACTGTCCGGTACTGGTGATGTTAAAGTTGAAATTGCAGTTCTGAACTTAAACCATGTGCAAGTTGTTGGCTATCCTGGATCGAAAGCTATACATTTTCAGAGCCTTCAGCTGAGACAAATTTTCCTTTGGCGTTTGAGTACTCAGTAGCAGCAATTGGAAGAGCATTAAAAAAACTAGAGTATGGTCAGTACATAAGACTGGGAAACTCGGAATTAGTTTTAACGGCCGTGTCAACGAAATTGGTCAGCTGGTGGCGACATGCATGTAAATGTTTCTTTCAACTGACCCAACTAAACTGCTCTACTACTTCTTTTAGCTTTTGAGCTGTTGGAGTAATTTCACCACTTCTACTTAGAGTTTTCAAAAGTATATATAGGGTTTGATTTGGTCGTGGAATGGACTGCCACCGATAATGGAAAAAGTTTGTTGTGCAGTGAATTTTCAAGCAGAAATGGCAGAACTATTAAAGTAATTTTTCTGTAAAAGAATTTCCGTCTTACTTTGCAGCAGACTGATAACACTTTTGGAGACATTTTTTCTTCTTCTAGTTGTATTCTTCAATTGCTGTGGTCAATTCATTTTATTGGGGAAACCCAAAAGTATAATTATTAGGTTATTTTCATATCGAAATTTAGATTTTGGAAACTGACACTTGTTTATTTGCATATTGTGTAACTCAGTTTATTTTGCTGCGTTATTTGAGCAAAATGTAAGCAAAACAATTTATTCTACTTTTCAAAAAAGTTCTTTCAAGTTCAGTTACCTGCTTTGTATTTTTTCTGATTTTTGGAAGTCGCCATTTCATTCACTGATCATCAGTGACCCCAATTAGTGTTCGCTCATGTGAGCTCGGAATAGCGACGGATATTCAGAGGTGGATTAACCAATTAGAGTGCGCGAAAAGCACTAGCCGCTAGTTTGGTATATGCTAATCGTCGTTATTCAGAGCTAGAGCAGCCAATCAGAGTGTGCAGAATGCACTATTCACTAGTTTGGTATATGCTAACAATTACTAATATTCTTGTTTCAGTGAACTACCAAATTACGACACGATTGTGCCCACACTGTTGGAACATGGATTGAAAGAACTTCCCAACTACTGCAAACTTACACCAGGTAAAGCTACCTTACAACCAGGTAAAGCTGCCTTACACCAGGTATATTACATTGCACCAGATAAACTACCTTACAACCAGGTAAACTACCTTACAACCAGGTAAACTACCTTACAACCAGGTAGACTACCTTACACCAGGTATATAAACTACCTTACACTGGGTAAACTACCTTACACCAGGTAAACTACCTTACAACCATGTAAACTACCTCACAACCAGGTAAAAGTTCTACCTTACACCAGGTAAACTACCTTACACCAGGTAAACTACATTACAACCAGGTAAACTACCTTACACCAAGTAAACTACCTTCAGCATTGTTATTTTGAAATGCCTTTATTTGAAGTGAAAAGTTACGACGTAATTTGAATGTCGTCTGCCTCTTCAACTGTTTCTTCATCAGAATCACTAGCGGAAAGACATATCTTCAGAGAAAATACATTCTACAATGTCTTTTTATTCACTTACACACTGTACATCTTCTCCCAGTAAGTGTGCATTATTTTGGTACAGGTATCCCCCTGAAGCCCATGTTGGCTCACCCGACCAAGGGAGTCGCTGAGGTGTTCAAGCGCTTTGAGGATGCAGCGTTCACTTGTGAGTTTAAATATGACGGAGAGAGAGCACAGGTTGGTACTTTGTGACGTAATTTGCATCTTGCACACATTACTAACACGTGAAACGTTTCAGTCAGTTTGAGAAATGATCCATAATGCTTAGCGTGTGGCTATCAAGTTATTGATACAAGCAGGGAGTTAGAGAGCATCCACAGTGCATCCGTAACTCGATAGACGCATAGCTTACGTTTGGATTATTTCTTTTCGAACGTTATTATCATTGCAGTAAAGGAAAACATATTCTGATAAAGTACAGAATTGTCCTCAAGGGTTGTTTTGGTTCATACAGTCCATTACTAAAGGAAAGATTTGCAGTTCTTCTTCACTTTCGTGTTCGTCGCTTTCAATTATTATTTTGTTTGTGCCATTTGTAAATGTTTCGAAAACAGGTTTTTTTATTGGCTTTCGTATAACTATTCAAAACTTTTTTCAATGCATAATAATGCTTAACTAATACAGTTTTTTTTCTGTCCAGTAGACCCACAAGTAGCATGGGTAGTCTAGGCAGTTCAACTGTTGACAATATTCACTATTCATATTACAGTTGTTCTATTTTCATGTTACATTCTTACTTTGTTTTATTCTTACTTTGTTTTTGCTTATTTTTTGGTTTTGATATTGAGCGGAGTGAGTAAGAAAGGGAAGAGTCTACAAATCAAAATTGAAAAACGTCATGCAAACGGTTTTTTTGCCAGTAAAACCCATTCTTCTTACTGCGCATGTGACGATATAGATGCACGCTCGCATTCTAGCAACAGTGCGTGAGAATATGCTAGCTATGTTTTAAAATGTATTATAATATAGATTTGATATAACACCCGCTCTGATTGGTCCAAAAGCATGCTCCCTCACAGTATAAAGCATAGTTACCATGACAACTATTAGTTTTCAGCTGTCGATTTCCTGGGGAAAACAAAACGGTGAGACATACCCGACTTTTCTTTACAATTCTACTTGGGAAAATGAAGAAGACTTGAATGCACTATTCCCATTGCTGACTCAGTTTCCAACTATAAAGATCCTGGAAATATCTGAACCAAGATTTACCGAGCTCTCTGTTTCAGAAGTAAACAGCATAATTTCTAAAGCCGATCCCGAGGCAAATATACAACTACAAAATGAAGTCAAAAAGCAAAACACAGATCGACAAAATGAATATGGAGAAAAATGGTACATATTATAAAACAAATAGAACAGCTTTTCCCGTGCTGCGTACAGTAATAAAGTACTTAGGAAGTGACGAGAGCACTCCTACACTTCTTTCGTGCTCTTGTCACTTCCTAAGTGCTTTATTACTGTATGGAGCACGGCAAAAGCTGTTCTATTTGTTAAATATTACAGTCTCTGTGTTGTCATATGTCGTTGTTCATTTACTTCTGTTTTGTTTCAAACACAGATTCACCAGCTGGAAAATGGAGAAGTTCACATCTACAGTCGGAACCAGGAGAATAACACATCAAAATACCCAGATATAATTGCGAGAATGCCCAAGGTTAGTAGTTGTACTTGTGTTTATATTCAATTTTTATTCAGGAAAATGAGACAATTCTGTCTTCCCTCAATTTGTTTCTTGATGCTGTCTTTCTCCTAGTGTGCGTTGTTTAATCTTCCTTGAAACACGACATGTGATGTATTGCTGAATTCTCCTAAACTGCTTCATTGGCTTCCTTGTAAACATGTTGGGAGACTTTTGTTTTTAATATTTAGATAGTTCACTGCAGGTGATCAATTGTTTTATTCTCATAACCGAACAACATATTCTGTGTGGATAAAGTAAAGAGAAGATACATGTGATATGACTAGCGAGGACTGAAAGGGTTAAAACTATTATCATCATCATCATCACCATCATCATCATCACCATCACCATCATCACCATCATCACCATCACCATCACCATCATCACCATCATCACCATCGTCATCATCATCATTATCATCATCATCATCACCATCATCACCATCACCATCATCATCATCATCATTATCATCATCACCATCATCATCACCATCATCGTCACCATCATCACCATCACCATCATCACAGTCATTGTTCATATTGCCTAATTCCTTTCAACCCATACCTCTCCCACCACGGTTACTTTACCATTGCGTCTATCAACATCACAAATGCAGCTGCTTTCTTTCGCTCTTGCAGGCAATAAAAGATGATGTGAAGTCATTTATTATCGACACCGAAGCAGTAGCCTGGGACCGAGAGAAGAAACAAATCTTGCCTTTTCAAATCCTTAGTACCAGAAAAAGAAAGGTATGTTTGCCTTTTTGTGCGGGTGGGTGTTTGCATAGTCATGTGTGGATGTGTGTCTCCAAACACGTGCGTTTTGAATTTGGGTGGATTGGTGTTTGCATGGTTATATGTGGCTGTATGTGTCTGTACACTCGTACCTTTTTGTGAACATGTATGTAGTTGTTGCGGGGTATAAACCCCTAACAATCGAGCATAAGAATCAATGAGTTCTCGTTGATTGTCATGCTCTCATGTCGAACCATATACACCCTCATTAGACCCTTTTAGACCCTCATTAGCCCCTTATACACCCTCATTTAATAGACTCTTATACACCCTCATTAGACCCTTATACACCCTCATTAGACCCTTTTAAACCCTCATTAGACCCTTATACACCCTCATTTATTAGACCCTTATACACCATCATTAGACCCTTATACACGCTTATTACACCCTTATACACCCCCATTAGACCCTCATTAGTCGATGAGACTTTTCGTTTGTTAATTGGATGATCCCCGCAATTCTCGTTAACACTTGCTCTTGTTTGTCTGCATGTAGTGAGAGTTTCCATTAACAAAACTATCGTTGTCAGCTCTCGTCTGGCTATCACGCTTGTTTAATTATGTAAAACTTCATTATTAGAGAACCTAATTTATGCATTGCAGAAGAATAGAATATTTTTAGAATAGTTTGTCCACTTTTTGCCGCAAGTTTGCAGATCTACATGACTCTATGTTGTTTGGTTGGATAGAAGTTTGTTTTGGGCAGGCCGATTAATGAAATAATAATTATTTCAGATACATCTGTACACGATTGAGACGATTCTGTCCCACGATAAGGACTAGTCGTCTGTGAGCGAGAAAACCTCTGGCACCCAGGGTACATCGCTATGGACATTTTATATTTATTATTATTACGACCATCCCAGAAAACCCCGCTCATGCAAAAAATATCAATATAGCCGTCACTAGTTCTTTTTAGACAAGTCTTGTTATCTTTGAAAGGATTTATCAGTTGGAGTTGTGAGTGGAGTAGAAAGCAACTCATGTATGACACTCATTACCAGACTTTCCAGTGTTATATTTTATTTACGAAATTTGTTTCTTTAGTCCAGGGTTTAGTGAAACGAGCAAATATCAACCTTTACTACCAATCACGCATCGCCTTGTGGGTTGGTGCCTGACAATGCCAGGTGATTGGCGGGTCAATGCTAGCATGTGATAAAACGTCCATCATAAATGTCAATCGGTTTTGAAACAACTTTTGTAGTACGTCCGTCTGATTGGCGGAAACCCCGTGTGACATGAGAGTGTATCGCACAGATTCCCTGGAAACCACTCAAATGCACCACATCGTGGTGTCCCTGTGCTACTTTTGTTGCCTGATGGAAAGTCATCTTGTTTTTCTTAATCTTATCAATTCTTGGATTTCTTGTGAATTGGTTAGGAATTTACTTTTTATCTATTATGATACAATCATGGTCAGTAGTGCTGGGACGCTGTCAAACTGTCAAAAAATCAAAATGTTGTAGCATTGAGATTGAACTAATGTTTTATAATATTTTGACCATTTTGAAAATTTTGTAGTCTTACAGTTGTTCCAAGGCAAAAAATTTGCTCTCTCAAGCTTATTAATCAGCTCGTCCCAACAACTTTTGACCGTGATAAAAATAAAAATAAAACAAAGAACTAAATAAAAAAATAAAAAAAACTTTTGGCTGTGAGTGTACTTCGCAGTGTATGATCAATTGCTTTCTTTAAGTGGAACAAAACTAACTTTTTCTGAAACATATAAACAAATTCATCCCCGTGGACATAAATCATGAAGCCACAGCTGGATATTTGATTTCCTTCCATGCACTTCATTGGCGCAGAACAACTGGACTTGTTTCAGCTAGCAAATACGTTGAACACATTTTGTAGAACGAGATTACAGGAAACCAACAATACCTCAGTAACCGCTGTCTTCTTCCCAACTCAATTAACATGCAGTTATCACAGTGTTGTTTCCCTTCGCAGGATGCCAGTGCTTCCGAAATCAAAGTTCAAGTTTGCGTGTACGCATTCGATCTTCTCTATCTTAACGGAAAGGTATGTGTTTCATTTAGTCTGGAGCTTAAATTATTTGATAAGCCCCCTCTCTAATAAGTCCCCTCTCTAGTAAGCCCCCCCCCCGGTCTGGAGCTTCAAGTTTTAATAAGCCTCCCTTCTAATAATTGGAGAAGTGGCCGTTGACTGCATTAACGAGTGACTGTGTTAACGAGGTTTTACCAAGAAAAAGTGACCGCAATATTGAGGTGACCGTATTAGAGATGTGGCCGTAAGGCAAGTTTCCACTGTAAAAAGGCTCATCGCCTTTATAGTATTGCTGCACGTACCGTATTTGTTCGAATAAGCACCCACTCGAATACGCGCCTCCATAAAATGACCAAAAACCACCCCGCGCCCCCCCCCCCCAAAAAAAAAAGTACCAGCATCGTTTTGAACTTGCGTTTTGTTAGAACCGTAGTAACTGGCTCAGATATTGAATTTGAATTAAACTTGAATTTTTCTCAAAGGTTCCACTTCAATGTCCATATAGCCACAAAGATCTTTCATTCTCAAAATCTCCTAACTGAAATGTTTTGTTAGAAAGTATCGCGTGAATCAGTAGGCAGTATTTGATAGACTGTATTGCATGAATACTAGAATCTATATTTTCCGCTTCAAACTTGTTTAAAAATGTTTTATTGGACAGTATCGTAATGTTGCACTTTGTTGTGTAGTGAAAGATGCCAATAAATTTGCTCAAGATTCGAATGTCTTTGCGCCGCTAAAATGGGAAAATTTAATAAGCGCTCTCCCTCGAATAAGCGCCCCCCTAAAACAACCAAAAATTAAATAAGCGCCCCGGGTGCTTATTCGAATAAATACGGTCACGCAGCAACTAAGGAATCATGGGAATGACAGGAAAATAATACTTCGTGTAAAAGGAAAATCATACTGTCTTATGAAAATTGGCCACTGCCATATTTGGTATGGCAGTCCACAGGGAGCCCAACACTATAGAGAAAATGATGAAAATTGCGCAAAATCGAGACGAGAAAGAAAAATCGAGAGACTTTTGGTCTGTTTCCGCGCGCTCACTGCCAAACAGAGAGACTGGGCGCCACCAAAAGTCTCTGGACTATAGCTATCGCATCGATTTGGACCATTTTGGGGGGGGCAATTTTCATCATTTTCTCTATAGAGTTGGGCTCCCTGTGGGCAGTCCAGTTAATGTATAAAGCAGTCGCCTGAAATTGTATCGCGATAATTCTATCGATAGTTTTTTCTGATTATGAGTCTTAACTGCTAAATTATGTGTTGTGCTAAATTCCTATTACCTGTTTACTCACATTTCGTAATTTGGCATTTCATATTTCAAACTAGAAGCCCATTTTAATTTTATCAATTCATTTTAAAACTGATACTGAATTATAAAGGTCTGTCATGTCAGGTACCGATTACTAGACTGGGCGGTCCGAAAACTGAACACAGGGCTTTTTTAAAAGATTGAGGGAATTTACGTTAAAAGGTGCACAATTTCCAGGAACTGAGCAAAGTGGGCGTAAACTTGGAAACCTGAGAATTTCAGTCAGTTTGTCTCGATTGCGGAGCATTCACCGGTGTGGTGCTGAGTTTAAAGCAGTTCAGCTGGAATCAGGCTGCATGTTTCGTCAACACATGTTTTTTGCACTATCAAAAGCATGAAAGTCTATACAGATACAGTTTGGCAGTCTCGGGTCTTTGGAGCGGATCCACCTTTCTTATATAAGCTTAGGAGAAAACGTAAGCTATATTACTTTATTAGTACAAATTCAGTACAAAGGTAGCTTCCGGTTGGGTGAAACTCAAGATTTTTGTTCCTGTTTGTGGCGTCCCGTGACAAAACACTTCAACAACAATGACGTATTTCAGACGAAGAGAGTTGCATACCAGATCTCCGGCCGAGTGACCTCAAACTTTCTATAAACCCACAACTGTTGACCCGAAATCTCATTTTCATATACCCGCAAGAAACAGAAAGTGAACACTGCTTGTTTCACGACTGAGATAATTCTACATTGAAAGGGATAGAGGTAAGAGGAATCTCACAACTTACTTCAGATGAACTACCTAACTATTGCCAGGGTAACATGTACAGGACAGTGTTTTATATAAACACAGTTTGAAACCGGGCATGACCAAATTCCCAAAACAACATGACAAAGTGAAAGTATAACGCGTCTGATCTGATGATACCAAACATTGCTCGAACACGCTTCCTTGTTGCGATTTTTTTAAAGCTTCTTGGTGTTTAACAAGTTCACCTACCCGTTGAGTCCAAACCTTAACAAGTTTAGTTAAATTTGCTCTTTGTTCGTATCGATATGGCAGGCCTCGGTTTCACCCGATATAAAGACAATTGCGCGCCATTTTGTAAATGTTGGTTCAATGGTTGCCCTTTGTTGCATTTCGATACATGTGATGTGGTTCAATTTTTGCCGTCACATTTCTGTAGGATCCACTGATTTATCTACTTTTGCTTCTACCAGACAGTACAACCGATATTTTTTAGTGTATCTCATATCGTGCAGTCGGTCATAAAACAATCCGAGAATATTAATTTTGCGACACTGCTTTCATTATTCATAGAAAAGACGACAAGCTAAGTTTGGGTGGATGCCATATTAAAAAGCAACCAGGAAACCTCAACAATTGAACAAGAACCGAAACCGGATACATCGAGAAGGCAACTTTCATTTTTACGCCGTACGATCAAACTTCCGCCATATTCATGAATTACTTCCACGCTCGTTTAAGCGACTACCGTCCATTCACATTAATTTAATTTAACTGAGTGAAAATTACTTATTACAGCTAAATGTTAAGATTTTTTATCTTTTAAAAAATCGCCAAACAATCGCTGTTTAATACTCAAACGAGACTAAATATGCTATTGAAGTATTTGTACACGGTTTTCATTTTATTTGCAGAAAACAAATGGCGGTTAATATTGAAATGCTGATTGCTTTAGAACAAGATGATAAGCACAAATTCGTGTTATTTTAAGGTAGCTGGTAGTTTTAGGTGAAGTTTTGAGTCTGTTGCGTGACTGGCTGGAAAACTTGTGATCCGCAAATGATCGAACGATGAGCCAAGAGAAACACGATGACCCGCGACAACGAAGATCGTCAACCACATCACATGATCATATAGTAAGCTTTGAATTAAGGGTCAAGTTATCAACCGCCCAAACCCAAAAGAGTGGTTAAAAGTTGGACTCTGCCCCCCCCCCCCCATTAGCGACTTTTTGGGGGTTACGAGTACGAACAGACTCTTTAATATTCTCCAACTGCTTTCTAATTCTGATCCAGTAGTTGTTTTTATGTAAGAAATTGTCCATGCCCATTTATAGCGTAAATATGGGGAAAAGCCACAGGCAGCCCAAGCTAAAAGTTGTATTTTGCGCATGCGTGATGTGATCGGGTTGCATTGCACGATTTACAAGACTTTGTATGAGAATACACTCGATTTCTGAAATTGCTGGATATCGTTACGAATTATGAAATAAAGTTGTTGTAGTAATCAATACTTTTCTGCACCGTTGTCAATATTGAAAGTTGGGGGGGGGGGGAGGAGGTGATGTTCACTTGTTCACAAATAATAAATTTCGATATTTGATCCTCAGCTGTTATGCTAATGAAAAGAGTGTAGTGTTAACTCGGTTCCGCATTCACTTTCAGGGACTTAGTGTGCCAAACCATCAACAGAGAAGTCAACCATGCATGATCATGTTGAACACCAAGACTCGATTGTAACAGTTTCAGATGAACTACAACGATTCAAAACAATGGATAAACACCAAGAAAACGAAAGTGAAAATGACAAAGACGGCAGAATCGAAAGTCGGGACACAAATGAAAATTGCTATGTAACCAAACCTCATCGCGATCGCGAGGGAGAGGTCTTAGATTTAGACTCTAAGAAATCCAGTGATAACATAAATCTTCAAACTCAGTTACACAGCGCAAAACGCAGTCGAGACTTAAACAACACTGAACTATCGTCGCTTTTGATGAAACAGGATCGGCCGATGAGGCACGGATCCCTATCATGGCCTTTCGCGTCGTTTCGAAATAACTCAAGCTACATCAGTCTTAAAACTCAACTTAAAGATTCATCTCAAACAGAGCCTCCTAGGGAGTACATCAGCGCCTTTCACGAACGAACGAGAAGCGAAAGCGAGCCTCTTATCAAGAACGAAATGAAAAGCAACACTCCCAAGACCGTGGAGTCCGCACTAAGCTCTGCAAGTCCACCAGACTGTGTTCAGTCCACGGACTGTTCCGGAATTTCCATTACGTTTGTTCCGTCGAAGATCGGTGAGTGGATGCTAGTTGATCTTGATATGCGATGTTACGAGATTGCAGAGGCTGAACGAGTTGCTATCGTAAGGAGCAATTACCGCAAGAAGAAACAAAAATGGAGATGTAATATAATTTAATTTAACAAAGTGGACTGTTACATGATCCCAGCTTTGCCTCGTTCCCGGCACTTTTTGGTGATTTGCAACAATACTACCGCTTGACTGCTCCAGAATTATAGGATCTTCAACGGGAGTTCCTCTCTTGAAAGTCATACCACGCAGTTATCAAGAATCTATCTATGCGAATTTTAAAAGAAAAATACAAAGTGCTATAACAACGGACAAGATGGCGAAAATTGAAACTGAAGGACAAACCGCCACACACAGAGTGCAAACACACACCATACACTTATTGAATTCGTCCAAGCCTAACAATGAAAGACATAAGGTAGAGCCCAATATTACAAGTCAAGACTTAAGTATCTTTCCATATTGGGCGAGGACGAATCCAATAAGTTCTTTATTATACCGAAGAAAATTACAAACACGATGATAAATCGATGCTAAGTTGGTCATGATTCAGTAGAAGGACGAAGATCGCTACAAACATTGCCATTACACAAGTGATAGTAAAATTACGTCACGTGAACAGCAAATGGTTGAGAGACAGTCACGCCATATCCCCAACACTAGATCACGTGCAAACAGTCCAACAGTTTGCCACTTTGCTGTCCAATA
Source organism: Antipathozoanthus remengesaui (assembly GCA_025434805.1). Classification (NCBI taxonomy): domain Eukaryota; kingdom Metazoa; phylum Cnidaria; class Anthozoa; order Zoantharia; family Parazoanthidae; genus Antipathozoanthus; species Antipathozoanthus remengesaui. The sequence continues at coordinate 63 of JANSTR010213145.1, read as the reverse complement.
TGATGCTGTCCAATATCGTCAAATATTGGATCGGCACGTGACTGCAATGCAGACATATGATTG
>JANSTR010213034.1:0-14751 GCA_025434805.1 Antipathozoanthus remengesaui | reverse complement strand
TGTGGGACGGACTCGTTCAGGGGATCACTCACTCACTCAGTCGCTGTGGGACAGACTCGCTCGGGGGGTTACTCACTCAGTTGCTGTGGGACGGTCTCACTTGGGGGGTTTCTCACTTACTCAGTCGCTGGGGGAAGGAGTCGTTCAGGGGACACTCACTCTCTCGCTGGGGTACGGACTCGTTCAGGGGGTCACTCACTCACTCGGTCGCTGGGGGACGGACTCGTTCAGGGGGTCACTCACTCACTCAGTCGCAGGGCGACGGACTCGCTCAGGGGGTCACTCACTCACTCAGTCGCTGGAGACGGACTCGTTGAGGGGGTCACTCACTCCCTCAGTCGCTGGGGACGGACTCGTCCAGGGGGTCACTCACTCACTCAGTCGCTGGGCGACGGACTCGCTCAAGGGGTCACTCACTAACTCAGTCGCTGGGGGACGGATTCGTTCAGGGGGTCACTCACTCAGGAAGGACTCGTTCACGGGATTACTCACTTACTCAGTCGCTGTGGGACGGACTCGCTCAGGGCGTCATTCAGTCACTCAGTCGCTCGGGGACGGACTCGCTCGGAGGATCACTCACCGGAAGAAGAACGGACTCATGCATTCGCTCACTGGAGGAAGAATTGACTCGTTTATTCACCGAAGAATGGACAGACGCATTCACTAACTCAGTGGAGGGTGAATGGACGCACTTACTCATTAGGAGAAACGTATTTAGTTGCTCAAGGAGAGATAAACTCACTTCTCCCTCACTAACTAGAGGACGGACTGACGGACCCACTCGCTTGCCGTTGTCACTTAACTAATTCATTGGAGAAAGGACGGACTCACTCACTTAGTCCCTAGCGAACGGACGGACTTAATCAGTCATTCACTGGATAATGCACGGACTCACTCAAAGAAATGCGAACGCAGGCAATCACTCACTAGAGAACGGGCGCATTCACTAGAAAACGGACGGACTCACAAACGCGCTTATTTAGTCGCTCGAGAATAGATAAACTCACTCACTCACCCATTAAAGGACAAACGTACTTACTTAGTCACTCATTAGAAGACGGACTCGCTTAGTCACCCACCCACTCACTGGAGGAAATAATTATTCACTCACTAGAGAACGGAGTAACTCACTCACTCTCTAGAGGACGTACGGAATCATTCACTCGCTGGAAAACGGACGGACAGATTCACTCATTATGTCCCTCACTCACTCAGTGCAGGATAGATGAACTCACTCACTGGAGGATGGACGGACGGACGGACTCACTCACTCACTTATTCACTCACCGACTAGACACTGGATGACGAACAGACGGAAAGGACGAATTCACTCTCACAGGAAACCGGAGGGACTCACTCACTAACTTATTAAGTCGCTCGAGGACAAATAAACTCACTCTCTCGCTGACTAGAGGACAGACATACTCACTCAGTCAAATGCTTGAGGACACATAACCTCACTTTCTTACTCGCGGAGAACGAACGGACTTGATTCCTTCAATCACTGGAGGAAGGACATACTCACTCATTTGCAGGATGAGGCACTCACTCACTCACAAACTCACTCACTTGATTACAAACTCACTCGCTCACTGGAGCCGGATGAACTCACTCACTCACTGGAGGACAAAATGGACTCAGTAACTCACTGGAAGACGGCGGACGGGCGGACGGACCCACTCTTAAGTACACGGACGGACTCACTCAGTCACTTATTAAGAGGAAAAATAAACTCACTCTCTCACTAACTAGAGAACAGACGGACAGACACTCATTCCCTCATTCACTAGAGGACGGAGTCACTCACTCGGTCGTTAGCTGAGGACAGATAAACTCACACATTCATTCACTAGAAGACGGCCGGACTCAACTCACTCACTCACTGGAGGACGGATGTTCTCACTCATTCACAGGAGGGACTTACTGACAGGAGGAGGAACGAACGCACTCAATCACTCACTGGAGGACGGACGCACTCACTTACTGACTCACTGCAGGATGGATGCACTGACTCACTTATTGGAGGACGGACTCACTCACTCACTCGGCGGACGGACGGACGGACTAACTCACTTACTCACTCTTTTAATTAGAGGATGGACCGACTTACTCTCTGGAGGACAGACGGCCTCACTAACTCTCTCACTGGAGAACGGGCAAACAGACTCACTCATTCACTCACTCACGTACTGGAAAATAAACAAACTCACTCACTCACTGGTGGACGAAGGAACTCGCTAACTCACTGAATGGATGCTGCACGGACTCACTAAAAGGAATACAAACGCACTCCGTCACTCACTAAAGGACGGACGCACTCACTCACTTCTTAATAAAAGGACTCACTCACTCTCTCACTGGTAGACGGACAGACTCACTCAATTGGACGACGGACCAACTTATGAACTGCAAGACAGACAGTCTCACTCACTCACTCGCTCATTGGATGACGCACTCACTCACTCACTGGAGGACGGGCGGGCGAACGGACTAACTCACTCACTCCCTCGCTCACTCAGTGGAGGACGGACATACAGAATTACTCACTCATATTCACTCACTCAGTGACGATGTACGGACGGACAGATTCACTCACTTATTCACTGGAGGACGGACGGCCTCACTTACTGGAGGATGGACTCAGTCACTCCCTCACTCAATGATTGCAGGACGCACACACTTACCGGAGGATTGGCGTACGTACGGACTCACACATTCACTCCCTCAGTTACTCACTGGAGGACGGACACACTCGCTCACTCAAAAAGAAGAGGGGCGCATTCACTCAATCACTGACTGGAGGACGGATACACTTACTCACTCACTGCAGGACGGGCTGATTCGCTCACTCACCAACTCACTAACTTATTAGAGAAAGGACGAGCTCACTCATTCATTCTGTCGCTGGTGGAAAGACGGACTCACTGACTTACTCACTGGACGACGTACGGACTCACTCACTCACTCGCCCGCCCAATGCAGGACGGACGGATTCTCTCAGTCGCTCAGTCAGTGGAGGATGGTCGGATTTACTCAATCATCCACTTAGTTATTGAAGGGCGGATGAACTCACTCTCTCAATTACTCACTTGAAAACGGACTGACTCACTCACTCACTAAAGTCATTGGAGCACGGACGTACTCAAGTACTCACTCACTGGCGGACGGAAGACGGACTCCCACACTCACTCAATGGGGGATGAACGGACTCACTTATTTACTCAATCATTCCCTGGATGATGGCAGCACTCACTCACTCACTGGAGGACGGACGATAGAACTCACTGGAAGACGGATGAACTCACTCATTCACTAGAAAAAAAGACGGACTCGCACACTCACTCAACCAATCGTGGAAGACAGACCGATTCCCTCACCCACTGGAGGCCGGACGAACTCATTCATTCTCTCACTCACACATCGTAGGTCTAACGGAGTGAGGCACTCACTGAGGCACTCACTTTATTCATTGGAAGACGGACAGACTCGTTCATTTGCTCACTCACTGGAGCACGGACGATTTCACTCACTCTTTCACTGCAAGGACAGATATCACTTAAGGACAGATAACACTCAAGGACAGATGAACTCACTCTCTCACTCTCAAGAGGACGGACGGACTTCACTCACTCAGTCGCTCGTCGAGGACAAATAAACTCATTCACTCGCGCTCACTGGTGAACAAACGGACTCACTAACGCAGCCAAGGAAGGACGGTCGCATTCACTCCATCACTTATTGGAGGATAAACGAACTCATTCACTCACTCACTGGAGGGACGGATTCGTTCACTCACGTATTTTCTGGAACACATTCACTTATTTAGTCGCTCGAGGACGGATAAACTCACTTTTTCACTCACTGAAGGACAGACGGTCTCACTCGCCGGCTCACTCACTGGAGGACGCACTCAATCACTCACTCATTGGAGGACGGATAGATATATGGAATTACTCGCTCATATCCACTCACTCGATAGAGGACGGACGGATTCACTCCCTCACTCACTGGAGGACGGACGAACTCATTCATTCACTCTTTCACACACTGGACGTCGGAAGGACTGACGGAATCACTCACTAACTCACTAACTCATTCGAAGACGGACAGACTCGTTCATTTGCTCACTCACTGGAGCACGGACGATTTCACTCGACGATGCACGGACGCACTCAATCACTCATTGGAGGACGGACGCACTCAGTCACTGACTTACTGCAGGACGGGTGGACTCACTCCATTATTGGAGAAAGGACGGACTCACTCACTCATTGGAGAAAGGACAAACTCTCACTCACTCAGTGGCTGTAAGAGAGACCGACTCGCTCCCTCCACTGGACGACGGACGGACGGACGCACTCACTCACGTACCTTAAGGACTCACTCATTCACTCACACAATGGAGGATCGCCGGACTCATTCACCCACTCACCATCGGAGGACGGACGAACTCACTTTCTCACTCATTCACTGGAAAACGGACGAACGAACTCGCTCACTCGCTGAAGGACAGATACCAACTCACTCTCTAGAGGATGGACGATCTCCCTGACTCACCAGAGGACGGGGGGTACTCACTTACTCACAGGAAAACGGACGTACTCAATTACTAGCTCACTGGAGGACGGACTCACACGCTCACTAGAAGACGAACGTACTCACTCACTCAGTTGCTTAAGGACAGATAAACTCAGTCTCTCACTCTGCTGGGGACGGACGGACTCGACTATGCAATTCAATCCCTGGAGGAAGGCCATGCTCATTCACAGGAAGAGGTTCTCGCTCACTAGCTCTCTCACTCAATGGAGGACGGACTCACTCACTCGCTGGAAGACCGAGTCACTCACTCACTGGATGACGAATACACGGACTCACTCACTTATTCAATAATTCACTGTAAGACGGGCGGACGGAGTCACTCATTCACTCACTTACTGGATACTCACTCAATAAGTCACTGGAGAACGACCGGACTCACTAACCTACTCACCGGACAGACTCACTCACTCATTTATTACGGGAAAACGGACGGACGGACGGACGGACGGACGGCCGGACGAACGCACTCACTCACTCATTGCAGGACAAACGGATTTCCTCACTCACTCACTATCTATAACACGGACGGAATCACTCACTTGCTGGAGAAAGGAAAGACTCACCCACTCACTCACTCAATCAATCATTGGAGGATTGCCGGACTCACCCACTCACCCACTAAGTCACTGGGAACGGACGGATTTACTCTCTCACTCACTCACTTACTCTGAGGACAAATGCATCCACTCACTGGAGGAAGGACGGACGGATGTTCGACCTCACTCACCCACTAAGTCACTAGTGAACGGCCGTACTCACTGTCACTCACTCACTGGAAAAGAACGGACTCGTTCATTCACTCACTCACTCGCTCGCTGGAGGGCGCTCGAACTCACTTAAGGAATGGAAGGTCTAACTAGCACACTCAAAAGAGAAAAGACGCACTCGCACACTCAAGTCACTCATGCAGGACGGAGGGACTCGCTTACCAACTCGCTCACTTACTGGAGGACGGACGAACCCGCTTACTCACTGGAAGAGTCACACACTCGGTGGAGAAAGGACGGATAGAGTCACTCACTCGGTCGCCGAGTACTGACGGACTCACTCACTCACTCATTGGACGCCGGATGGAGGGAATCACTCACTCACTCGCGTACTGCAGGAATGACTCACTCACTCACTCAGAGGAGGATGGTCGGACTCACTCACCCATTAACTCACTGCAAGACAAACGGTCTCACTCTGTTACACACTCACTCGAAAACGGACGGACTCACTCATTCACTCACTCAGTGGAGGACGAACTCGCTCACTCACTAGAGGTTTGATTTACTCATTTACAGTGTACGATAAAAACACGGAATCGTTCACTTACTCACTAGGTCACTGGAGGACGGACAAACTTTCTTACTCACTCACTACAGGACGGACGGACTCACTCACTCACCCACTGAAGAATAGACGGAATAACTCACTCACTCACTCAATCAATATCTCACGGAACACGGAAGACGAGACCCACTCACTCATTCAATGCAGGACGGACGAAGTCGCTCACTGGAAAACGAATGCTCTCAATCATTTACTGCAGAAAAGGAGGACTCACTCACTCACTCACTGGAGGACGGACGGACTCGTTCACTCACCAAAGGACGGAGGGAATCATGTATTCACTTTCTGGAGGAATCCCCCACTCACGGGAAAACGGTCGGAGGGAATCACTTATTAACTCACTCACTGGAGGAAGAACTCGCTCACTGGAGGAAGGATTCACTCACTCACACGTGGACTCACTGTTACTTGAGGACGAACGAATAGATAACCTAGCGACTAACTGGCGGACGGACGCGCTAAATCACTCACTCAAAGAAGGACGGACGAACTCAGTCAATCAATCACTTGAAAAAGGACGGATTCACTCATCCACCGACTCACTCATTGGCCGACGGACAGACTTTCTCACTCACTCACTCACCGCCTTGAGGACGGATGCACTCACTCAGTCACTCATGATCGCTCACTCAGTGGAGGTTAATCGGACTCGCTGACTCACTCACTCACTGGAAGACGGGCCTATTTACTCACTCACTCTTTGGAGAACGAACTCGCTCACTTAGTCACTCACAGGAGGACGGACGTACTCACTCACTGACTCAATAGAGGGTGGACGGACTCACTCACTCTTTCTCTGGAATACATACGGAATCCCTTACTCACTGGAGAACGGACGGACGGACTCGCTCATTTACAGAAGGAGGGATTCGCTCACTCACACACTCACTGGAGGAAGGACTAACTCACTCACTGGTGGACTAACTCACTCATTCAAAAGATGACGGTCGCACTCACTCATTCACTCAAAAAAGGACGGACGCACTCACTCAATGAATCACTAGAGGAAGGACACACATTCACTGGAAAAAGGAGGATTCACTCACTCAGTGGATGACGGACAGACGGTCGCACTCACTCACTCGCCCAATTGAGGACGGACGGACGGAAGCACTTACTCACTCAGTGCTGGATGATCGGACTCACCCACTGAATCACGGGAAGAGAAACCGACTCACTGTTTCACTCACTCACTGAAAAATGGACGGACTCACTTATTTAGTCGCTGAGGGAGAGATGAACACACTTCCCAACTTACTAGAGGACGGACGGACTCAACCACTCAGACGCTCGAGGACAGATATATTCAGTCTGTCACTCACTGGAAGAAGGAGTTGCTCATTCACTTACGGGAGGGCGGACCTATTTACTCACTCTCTCGAGGACGTACCGAATCCCTTAGTCAGTGGACAACGGACGGATGTACTCGTACACTTGGTCAAACTCTAGAGGACGCACGGACTCGCTCACTCACTCAGTCACTATCCATACACTGGAGGACAGACGGACAAACGGACCAACTTCCTCACTCGAAGACCGAGAGACTCATTCACTCACTTACGGGAGGAAGGACGGACTCACTCGTTCACTGAAAAACGGAAGAACTCGCTCACTCGTAGGAAAAAGGACTGACTGATTCACTCCAAAACGGACAGACTCTCTCATTTACTCACTCACTGGAGGACGGACAAAATCACTCAATTACTGAAGGAAGGACGGACTTATCCCCTCACTTTCAGGAGGTCGAATGGACTTGCCCACTCACTAAAGAACAGACAGACGGACTCGCTCACTCACTTACTTACCTACTACAGATCGGAGGGACTCACTCACTCATTCACTGGAGGGCAGACGGATTCACTCAATCACTGCAGAACGGACTCACCCATTTACTCCCTCAATCACTCATTGGAGGACGGATGGACTCATTCGCCCATATACTCCCTCAATCACTCACTGGTGGACGGACGAACACACTAATTCACTGGAGAACGGTAGGACTCACTCACGCACTTACTCACTTATTGCAAGATGAACGGAATCACTCACTCACTGGAAAATGGACGGAATCACTCGCTCGCTGAGTACGGAGGAACTCGATCACTCACTGGAAAACGGACGCACTCGCACAACCACTCGACTCACTAGAGGACGGACAGACTCACTCACTCGGTCGCTCGACGACCGACGCCATCACTGGAGGAGGACGGCTCACTCACTGGAGGATGTATGCACGGACTCACTCAACCACTCTCAAGTCACTGCAGGACGGACAACCTAATTCTTTCACTCACTCACTTTTTGGGGGACGGTCGACTTGGCTCACTCACTGGTGTACGGAGGGACTCACTCACTTACTTAGTCACTCAAGGACAGATAAACACACTCGCTCACTGAAGAACAGACAGACTCACATATTCCCTTAGTTAGTCGCTATCTCTCACCCAGCAGAATACGTACGCACACTCACTCACTCATTCACTGGTGAACGGACTCACTCACTCACTCACTGATGGACAGACCCACTCACTTATTAACTCACTGGAAGAAAGACGGTCTCACTTATTCAAAAGAGAACGGACGAAGTCACTCACTCACTGGAAGACGGACGGACGCACTCAGTCATTATCTGGAGGACGTACAGAATCATTCAATCACAGTAAAACGGACTGACGGACTCGCTCATTCGCTACCTCACCCACTCACCGGTGGACGTGCGGAATCGCGCACTCACACTCGCTCACTTAGTGGAGGACGGACGGTCAGATTCATTCACTCACTTTCTCACTGAAGGAAGGACGGAGTACTCACTGGAGGACGGACGAACTCACTCATTCATTCACTCAGACACTGGAGGACAGGCGGAAGGACGGACTCATTCACTCACTGGTAGACAGACGAACACACTCACACACTGTAGAACGGACAGACTCAATCATTCACTCACTCACTGAAGAAAGGAGAGACTCACTCGCTCACTCATTCACTGGAAGAAAGACAGCTTTAATTATTCACTCACTCACTCGAGGAAGAACGGACTCACTCACTCATTCACTTGAGGACGGATAAACACACTCGCTCACTGAAGAACAGACTCGCATAATCCCTTAGTTAGTCACTCACTCACTGGAGGATGGAGGGTGTCACTCATTTACTGTAGAAGGGACCAAAACGCTCACTCACAGGAAAGCGCTCAGATTCACTCACTTATGTTGTCGTTTGAGGACAAACAAACTCTCTCACTCACTAGAGGACGGACTGTCTCACTCACACACAGGAGGAGGGACTCACTCACTCATCCACTAGAAGACAAACTCGCAGACTCGCTCATTCATTGACTGGAGGACGGACGGAGTCACTCACTCACTCAGAATGGGAAGGATGCACTCACTCACTAACTGGAGGGCGGACGCACTTAATCATTGTCACTCACTCACTGAAGGACGGAAGGACTCGCTCACTCACTCACTCATTCAGTGGAAGAAGAACGGAATCACTCACTCTGTTGCTGGAGGACAAACGGACTCGCTCACCCACTCTCTCCCTCACTCACAGGAGAACGGAGAAACTCACTCTCACTCACTCACTTACTGGAGAACGGACGGACTCGCTCACTCACTGGAGCACGGACGGATTTACTCACTCACTAGAGGACGGACCTGAATCACTCACTCACTGTAGACGGACGGACGTACGGACTCACTCATTCACTGCCTCACTCTCTAACTGGAGAAATTGCGCACTCACACTCACTCACTTAGTGGAGGATGGACGGTCAGATTCGCTCACTCACTCACTCAAAAAAGGAAGGATGGACTCACTGGCTCACTAACTGGAGGGCGGACGCACTTAATCATTCTGTCACTCACTCAATGAAAGAATCCCTCACTCATTCGTTCACTGGAAGGACGGACGGAATAAGTTACTCAAAAGAGAACAGACAGAATCACTCTCTGTTGCTGGAGGACAAACGGACTCACTCACTCACCCTCTCACTCCCTCACTGGAGGACGGAGAAACTCACTTGCACTCACGGACTAGAGGACATATAAGCATACGAACTTACTCACTCACTCAGTGGAGGACATACGGAATCACTCACTCACTGTAAAACGGACGGACGGACGGACGTATGGTCTCACTCATTCGTACAATTATACGGAATTTCGCACTCACTCTCACTCACTTACTGGACGTCGGACGGTCAGATTCACTCACTCACTCATTCACTGACTCACCCTCTGGAGGACAGACAGGCGGACAGGCGGACAGACGGACTCATTTACTCACTAGCGGACGGACGGACGGATTCACTCACTCATTCACTCACTCACTTACTTACTGGAGGAAGGATAGAATGATCTTCAGTTACTGGTAAACGGGCGATCACACACACATTACAAGACGGACAGACTCACTCATTCACTACTCACTGGAAAAGGAACAAACTCACTTACTCACTCACCCATTCACTGGTAAACGGACAGACTGAATTATTCACTCAATCACTGAAGGAAGGACGGACTCACTCACTCATTCACTTGAGTACGGATAAACACACTCACTCCCTGAAGAACAGACAGACTCACTCATTCCCTCAGTTACTCATTAGCTCACTCACCGGAGGACGGAGGATGTCACTCATTTACTGTAGAAGGGACGAAAACGCTCACTCACTGGAAAGCGATTGGATTCACTCGCTCACTTATGTAGTCGTTTGAGGACAAAAAACTCTCTCTCAGTCACTAGAGGACGGACTGTCCAACTCACACACAGGAGGAGGGACTCGTTCACTCACTCACTGGACAAACTCACGGACCCGCTCATTCACTGACTGAAAGACGGACGGACGGACTTACTCATTCATTCAGAAAAGGAAGATGCACTCACTCACTCACTCACTCACTAACTGGAGGACGCACGCACTTGATCATTCTGTCAATCAGTCACTGAAGGACTCACTCGCACTCTCGAGGACGTACGGAATAGCTCAATCACTGTAGAACGGACGGACGAACAGAGTCACTCATTCATTCCCTCACTCATTCACTGGAGGACGTACGAAGATACGGAATTACTCACTCACTCTGTGGAGGACGGACGGACAGATTCACTCACTCGCTCTCTGAAGAACGTACGGAATCACTCTCTCACTGTAAAACGAACGGACGGACGGACGTAGGGACTCACTCACTGCAAAACGGACGAACTCGCTCATTCACCTATGCAGTCGCTCGAGGTCAGATAAACTCACTCTCTAGGGTACTCACTTACTCACAGAAGACGTACGTACTCAACAACTACCTCACAGGAGGACGGACTCACCCACTCAGTGGAGGACTGACTCGCTCACTCAGTGGAAGACAAACGTATGGACTGACTTTGTCACTCGATATGTAACTGGAGGATGGACGGTCTCACCGACTCACTCACTATGTCACTGTAGCACGGACTCATTCCCTCTCTCACCCTCTGGAGGACGGACTCGCTCACTCACAGACGAAAGGACGGACTCGCTCCATCACTGACTGAGTGAAAGATAGTCGGACTCGCTCACTGAAGAACGGACGGGCTCGCGTATTCTCAGGAGGAGGGATTCACTCAATGGAGGACGAAGGCACAGACTCGTTTAATTCACTCACGTAGTTACTGTGGTATGGACGAACGGACTCACTCACTCTCTCACTGGAGGATGGACGGACTTCCTCACTCATTTAAGGAAGGATAGACAAATTCATTCAATCAATGACTCACTGAAGGACGGATGCACTCAATCGCTAACTGCAGGACGGACGGACGGACGGACTCGCTCACTCACTCACTTACCTTGTGGAAAAACAAACGGACTCACTCTTTCAGCAAGAAAAGGACGGATTCCCTCACAGAGTTACTGGAAGACAGACGAATTAAATCACTCACTCACTGGTGGACGGACGAATACACTCACTCACTGGAGAACGGACAGACTCACTCATTCACTAACTTACTCGCTAACTCGAGAAAGGACGAGCTCACTCAGTCGCTAGGGGACAGATAACTCAGACTCTAACTCACTGGAGGACGGACGGACTCGACTCACGCACTTGAAGTCGAACGAACGAACGAACGAACGAACAAACGAACGAACACACGGACTTATTCACTCACTCACTCACTCACTCACTAAGTCACTTACTGAAAAGAGAACAGACGGAATCACTCACTCTGTTGCTGGAGGACAAACGGACTCACTCACTCACTCACAGGAGAACGGAGAAACTCACTTGCACTCACTCGCTCACTGGAGAACGGACGGACTCGCTTAATCATCGGAGGACAGACTCACTCATTCACTCACTCACTCACAGGGGATGCATGGTCTCACTCGCTCATTACTCAAAGGACGACAGACGCACTCACTCAATGGAAGACGGACGCACTCACTCGATCACTCACCTACTGCAGGACGGACGGACTCGCTCACTCACTAAGTTACTGGAGGACGGACAGACGGACGGACGGACTTACACGTTCGCTCACTCACTGGAGGACGGATTCACTCACTCATTAACTCACTTACTGGGTCGGGGACTTACTTACGAAGTCGCTCACTCACTAGAGGACAACGACGGAGTCACTCATTCACTAACTCACTCACTGGACGACGGACGCGCTCAATCATTCACTTACTGGAGGAAGGACGCACTCAATCATTCATTCACTGGAGGACTGACGTTCTCAGTCACTCACTCACTGGGGGATGGATGGACTCATTCATTCACTCAAAGGAAGACAGGCGGTCTCATTCACCCACTGAAGGACGGATGGAGTCACTCAGACCACTCACTATGTCACTGGAGGACGGATGGACGAACTCACTTTCTCACTGGAGGAAAGACGGACGGACTCACTAACTCACTTGTGGACGGACGGACGGACTGACTGACTGACATACTCACTCACTCACTGGAAGACGGTTGGACTCACTCACTAAGTCACTGAAGAACGGTTCAGTTGGCTCACTCTTTCACCACTCACTTTTTGGAGGACGGGCTCACGGACTCACTCACTAGAGGACGGATGGACTCACTCACTGTTGGACAGTCCACCTCACTCACTCACTCACTCACAAAGTCACTGTAGGACAGACAGACTAACTCTTCTTCTCGCTCACTCACTTTCACTCACCCTCTGGAGGACGGACGGACGGACGGAGTCGCTCAATCACTCACTTACTTACTCCCTTTAGAACAGGCAATCTCACTTACTCACTCAAAGGAGGACGGACACACTCATTCACTCACTCGCTGGTGGATGGACTCACGCATTCACTCAAGGACGGAGGGATGGACGCACTCATTCCCTCACGAAGTCACTCCCTGGAAGGACTCTCTGGAGGATTCGTGTTCTAAAGATACATTACTTGATTTGTGCTGAACTTTCTTCTTATGTGGAATTCTGGCAAAAACTTTAGCCGAGTTATCCGTTGCGTCTTGTTGACCTGCGAATGTATGGTCAAATTTGGTGAGAAACACAATATACCAAACGAAACATAAATTTTAACGTCAAAACGTCAAAGCCGAGGACTAGTGGGGAGCTGTATCATTTCGTTTGTGGTTTGACAGTAGTACTTGTTTGGTCAACAGGTATTTGTAATGACAATGAGACTTGTTCACTTGTTCGTTTATATTTGTATTTGTTGCTTTTTTAGGAATTGTATTGCAATTATATGGTAACATAATAAAAAATGCCTTTTGAGCTAGAAGAAATGTTAAAGTGAAATAGTTTGATCTTTTATTGGTGTTTATATAAGAACTAGAACATTACATAGCTGCTTGGAGATAGGAAACTTCTCTTCTTGTGATAAAAAATGTGTCACTCGTTTGCTGCGCTCTCTCGTCAAATATTCTTTTAAAGATTTGTCTGAAAGTTGGTTCTCCGAATTTTTTTTATGTTACTGCGTGTATACTTTGCCAGATTGTATTTAAAATGTCTGGATAGTTTGCGTCTCTTGCTTCGAAGTTGTGAATTACAGAAGCCGAACATATCGATTGGCTCTATCCGACGTTTCTATGGAGATCCCCCACCCCCTCAGCAGTATTTTCAATAATGCTATTTGTACCAAATATAGTACGGTGATGACTATATATTGTGAGAATACCAATTTTATCTCATTCCGAAATATATGCGGACCATCCGAAAAGAAATGAACCCTCCGCAAATAGAAGTCAACCATCAGAAAAAAAATTAAATAATTCGAAAGTAAATATGGACCACACGAAACAAAATCGACTATACGGACCACAAAAAATGTCCCAGTTCGAAACTATCGACCCAGCATCAGAAAATGAAAGAAACATTAGGAAATAATTGAACCATCAGACAATAAATGAACCATCAAGAAAAAAAATTGACCCTCAGAAAATTCAACGATACCGACTGCGATATAATCAAAATCGACCATCATTTACAAATATATCGACCTTTGGAACTGAGAAATCGACCATCAGAAAATAAATAGATGTAGATCATTCTAAGTAAATGAACCATCAGAAAATAAAGATCGACCATCTGAAGAAGAGTTCATTAAATTCGACTCTTATCTTCCATAGTTTAAAATTACAGTCGTATCACTTAAAATCCATTTAAAGGTATTGAAACTTGAGATCCAGGGATCATAGGGAGACCTTCCAAAGCCCTTCCCCCGGCTGTTGTAACTTGAATAATAGTTAGGTCACTTAACACGGAAAGCTAATTTGATCAACGTAAACGCTCTAATAAGCCCCCTGGGGCTTATCAAATTTCGGGCCCTCTGGAGGGGAGGCGGGGGGGGGGGGG
>JANSTR010212923.1:0-14751 GCA_025434805.1 Antipathozoanthus remengesaui | reverse complement strand
GATTGTATCATTTCCACACTTCCCGATTTGGAATAAATTAGTTCCCCCCCCCCCCCCCTTCAAAAATCTTGGATCAGCCCCTGCGAAGATAATGATATGCAATACACCTAGAAAAACTATTTAATTTAAACAAGTGGGAGGCACTTGCCTCAGTCATTTATTTTGTTTTTTGTGTGAAGTTGGAAAAGCATGACACTAGGAAAATTTACTTAGTTAACTAACACCCTAAATACCCAGAAAGAGAATTTAACAATGCACATTGCACAATCATAATTTTTTTCTGGTTACGGCCCTGCAAACTATCAATAGTTCCATAGACAAGACTCACAAGTGTGGCAGAAGAAATATAGAAGAAAATAATATGACAAAGGAAGACAAATAATTCAGTGTGAAAAAAGTTGAAAGAAGAGAATTAATTCAGTATGAAAAGAGCCAAATAATTCCAATAATTAGTACACACTAATTTTACAACTTATAAACTCACTTGGAGGTAAGCACTCTTGAACAGCTCATGTGTTCATTAAAATCGCAGGCAGCCCGATAGTTCTTGTCCTTCTCCTTTCTGATCTCAATGTACAGTGAATACACTGAGATTACAATTCCAAAACAGCTGAACAAAATGTGGTCAGAAAATTCTGAGAAAATTAGCCCTCCTGCAGACATCTTAGAAGAACAATCTGATGGAGAAAGAAACAATCTCAATTTAACATAAATTTGATAATATTTATAAAATTATTATTCTAAAATTTATATAGAAATTAAAGACTTTGAAGGCAAATGTCAGTCGAAACAAAGGGAACCCAACGCCTTGCACTTGGCAGGGAATTTAACAATTCTCAGACATTTGTTATGTGCAGTATTTAATAATAAATTTAGGATAAATTTCCTGTTTGCCCAGGGAAAGTTTTTAAAATTCATTCAAAAATGTGACTACTAACTGCATATATATCAAAATTATCTTCAAGCACTGAAATTGAGCCACTTTGTTTCTCTGTTCACATCAAAGTGATATAATAGTTACCCAGTCACATATATCATATGATTTTTTTTAACAAACCAGCAGCTATTGCATTGTCTGAAACTGACGAATGTAATCTGACAAGATTTGTCAGGATGCATGCAAATCAATCATGATTAAATTAAAATTTGTGTAACATTTAACAGGGTTGCGAAATTAAAAATTTTTTCAACCAGCCTAGTTGAATTAATTGTAATTTAACCTGCCTAGAATTGTGTTAGCCAGCTGGACAAGAAAGTGACTGGCCCAGATCAAGAAACAAGAACAACGAAATATACAATATGAACATAATTATTATTTAAAATTATGTTATTTTTAATATTAGTTAAAGTAATAAATTTTAATGCAGTGATGTCTTGTGCAATCAAGCAGTAAGATATCGTATGATCATTATTTCCATGTGGTGGGAATTAAGAATCAAAATGATAGGGAAACATTTAAGCTATATCAGTAAATTCACAATTTCATGAAATGTTCTTTCGGGATTTTACCTGGCCACATCGGGTCGACTAAATGTAGTTTTGAGGCAATATGACTGGCACATAGCCAAAATAGCTGGTCAAAGTCAGCTTGAATCAACATTAATTTTTGCACCCTGCATAATTACATTTATTATGGCTAGTTGGAAACTGTTTTCCATATGTGGCAAACAAATGGTGTCTCAACAAAAATAAACTGTCTAGTACTTCCTTTTGTTGGGCTCTTGAGGTTTACCACTTATTAAACCTGAACAATTGCAACAAAATAAACCTTTGAAGTTGCTTTAAAAGCATTTCCTGATTCAAAGTTTCAAGATGAGCAATATGCACGGTCACCATATGGGGTTTCAACAACTTGCTCAAGAGTTGAGATGACTTAGGTTTATGATACAATTCTAAATGGTTTAGCATGATAAGGGTTGATCTTAAAGGCAAATTATAGATCAAAGCAATTTCAATCAGTTGTCATATAAGGATTCATACTAATTCTGATTCTTCGAATTTTGTTATATTCATTAAGCAATTATTTGTGGAGACTTTGTGGCATATAATTCAAATTTTGCAGAAAATATGAATATACTTGACATATAGACATAGTACTAATTAAAACCAGTACTTAAAACAGTATTATTTTGGTTCAAAACTGTGCGCTTTCTGACCGTGACAGTTTCAGATAGATTCTCAAATAAATTCTCAGTTCTCAGTTTCAGATAAATTCTCAAATAAATTTTCACTGAAATGATCGAGAACAGTCCAAAATTAAACTTCTGTGCTATCTGGCTGAGCAATTTTTGAACCTTGTTTGGATGCTTAATTAGAGCACTTTGTGAAGTCCCCTGGGAGAAAAGCTCAAGTGTTCCTCATCTTTAAAAGTGAACAAAACATCGTACAGTGATCTGAAAAACGATAGCCTGCGTAGCTCGCGGTCTAGCTCGGGCAGATAAATCAAGATTCACTCGAGTTCGGTGCCATGTTGGACGGCTGCCCGAGAAATCTCAAGGTTGTCAGGGAAAGTTTTGGGACCTCAAGGCTTGGTTGGAAAGTCTGTATAAGACAAAGCTGAATGACAATGCAGTATGTGATTTAGCCAAGAAAAAAAAGTTAGAATACTTTTGTTGGAAATTTTATGGTCGGGAAGGAGGGTTTTGAGTCCGATATTTTGATAATAATTCTTTATTTATTCAAAGATTTGATCATTTTTCATTTTTTTTTTTTATAAAAACAGCTATAAAATTTAAAAAATTGGGTCAGGGGATTTTTCAATGGTCGGACGGGACGCTAACCATTTTTTTTAGTTGGCCATACTGATACTCATAGTGATACTGATAGTCATAGATTCATTCATGAACTTTTGACCACGTTGCCACTGAATCATCACTGGACAAAGAGCATTTCAGTGGAACCGCTAATGAACAACCGATCTTTGAAACAATTACTGGATTCAACAACTTACTGGCTTACAACTTTTACAAACGAAACAAGTAAAAACTTTCTGACATTGACAAACAACTGAACAGCTAACAATCCATACGAAACCTGTAAAAACTGGAGTAAATTGACGATATACTTTCAAAAAGTGTCTGCTGTTCTTATAAATCAAATGCCATTTGCATAATCCGACATTGGTAACACCTTAGTCTAACTGTACCTTCACTGACCAGTCAGATTATGTCAGTTGTGAATGCTTTGTTGTGTCTAAAAGACTGACTCTTGAATTGAACTCTTTGAGTCTTGCACTTCAGCTCACTTCAGCCGTAACCGTCACAAATGAATAAAGGAGAACGAAGATGACCGCGAGTAAAGTGTTATCAACGTTTGCTCCATAAAAACATCCAATCAGATTATGATACGTGCCGAAGTTAAGAGATGTAAGCAGAAGACTTCCTGCGTCTGGCCGCCATCTTGATGACCCTTGCCTGAGTGGCCTGGCCTCGTACTGGGACCGAAAGTCCTCCCTGGCTGGAAACAAACGCGTGTTGCAGATGTATCCTTTCCAGGCCACTAAATATTGAAAACAGAGACCAGATAAACATGAAACAAGTGAACCGAAGTATGCTGCAAACAGTTTTGTTATAACTAGTATTTGTTGGCCTCCGTTCTGTCTTCCATGTGATTTTAAAATTTGAATATTTATATTGCGCGCTACAACATGTCATGTTACTGCCTGCTTCACACTAGCGACGCAAGCGCAACACAAGAAAAACTAGTGTGAAACAAGAAAACGTAATCGCAATAGCAAAAAAATGAAAATTTTGCTTTTCTTGTGCTTGTCTTGCGCTTGCGATTACGTTTGTGTCAGAAATCTCTAGTGTGAAGCGACAAAACGTAAGCGCAATCGCAAGCACAAGATACGAACCAATCACAATTCATTTGCTCCCAAATCTCTCTCCTCCGTCAGACCAGTGAATCAAGTACGGAAATTTCCAGCTTTATACGTTAAATCTTGCGCCGAATTCAAAGACATAACAAGGAAGTTTTAGCGTGGGATGACGTAACAGCAGCAACAGGATTGAAAACTGGTAAACGGACAAAGATTGGATGAACGTACTTTTCATGTCCTTCGAATGAGGACAAGTAGAGGCATCTGTAACGCCAGTTCACTGACGTTCGCCATTGTGTATGAAAAAGAATACGGTGCATGAGTACTCACCTTGCTTGCGTCGCTAGTGTTCTAGTGTGAAGGTCCTCGTGCTTGCGATTGGGTTTGCGAATGCGATTGCGATTGCGCTTGAGCTTACCTCGCTTATGTGAAGCAGGCTTTACACAGTTGCGTCAGAGTTGTTTGCTCAGCGGTGGCTGATTGGCGAATGAACAGAACAATGGGCTGACCAGTATCTTTTATATCACTGATTATTCAAGAAGCAGATAGTTGTGAAATGTCCTGTGACTGAGAATTAAATAAAATCAAAACACAAATTTAAATGGTATTTTCAAAGAGATTTGTAAACGTTCAGTCTTAATCGTTCCAAGAAATTTTAAAATAGATTTGTTGGATTTAAAAATAGACAGTCTTGAATAAACGCCACACTCAAATCAGGAAATATCTAGTAAACGCCGTGGCGTTTAATCGAATATTAAAATATGGTAGTCATTCCTGGTTGTAGCCGGTCCGGTTTTGTTTGTGTCAAACAGTGGTTTTTGCAAATCAACGGATTTAGACTGGCTACGGTTGGTTGCCAACGAAAAACAACGATAGCATAGAGTTTGTTTCTATTGTTTCTCTTTGCTTAGAATGAAATCAGTTTTTGCTCCAGAGAGCATCTGAATCCAAACTGGGGCAGGTGCCAGCCGAGGTTGTTAACATTATATTGGTCAGGCTTGTTTTCGCGCCGTAAGGTTGAAAGAAAGACGACGTTTTGCGCATTAACCTATCATTGAAGCATGAGTGCTAAAGCGCAAAACGCCAGCTTTCTTCCAACCTTACGGCGCGGAAAATTGTTTTGTCAATCCTTGCTTTATTTTATTACACGTTTTACCTACCCGTTATTGCAGTCTAGTGCTTTTTTAAAACTATTTACTAAGAGTTCAAGGAAACCAAGTTTGATGCACCCGAAATAACAGCCCAAGTCAGCCTATAACGACTAAACCAAATCGTGGGTTAAAATTTTAATCCTGGGTTAGCGCTATATTTGCTACAAGTTGACTCACAAATCACACGAGAGGTATTTTCCAAGGAAATAAATGCGAACGACGAAGGTGCGAGCGAACGAGCCATGACTCGCGCCTTCGGCGCTTGCATTCAATATTACCATGCTCTTCTGTTTTACGCACTCACTAACGCAATAAATCGTGGGATCTCGGGTCGAGAATCTTGTGCGATTTGTGAGTCGATTTTGTGGCAAGTCCAGATTAGTGCTAACCAACTTTCGAACAACCTAAACTCTGGTCATTTTAAACAATAAATCCTTAATGCCCTGTACACGTACCTCCTTTAGTGGCACTACTTAGAACATATGAAAATGTTTTACGGTGAAAACTGCCTAGCCTGCGTTGCGGCAGCCGGTCCGGCTTTGTTTTTGTCAAACAGTGATAAATTTGGACGGTCTGCGGCGCAGGCTAAAACTGCCGTGACTTTCGAGCCTTTCATAATTAGATTTTAGTTTGTTGAACAAATTTTCTACCTGGCTACAGAATAATGTCGAAAAGTATGTTTCTGTATTGTGTTCTTGCCTACAAAGACTATTGTTTTAATATATCGGAGATCCCTGTTTATAACCTGAGCGTTTGTTGAACTTCCTCCCCTCTGACGTCATTCACTGTATCCGTTTTGCTAATTTGACAACTTATTAGTCGGCTGTCCTCAATACAAAACCACGAAATTTTCAATAAAATATTAGCCGGTTTCCCTGATTGAGTCATTGCAACAGTTCCATAATTTGACAAAGTATCTTGCTTAAAGATGTACCACGTGCATTTTGGGAGAGCAATCTGACTCTGAACAATTATTTCATGCTGTTTGATAGCATTCATTGGGGATCAAAGCATTGATGCGAGGGGGCGTATGCGGACACAATAATGACTACGCGGAAGGTATTGGAAGGCATTTTAAGTGGCTTGTTGTTCACTGCAAAGCATAGTAAAACAGTCTTACATGGCTTACAAGTACCACACTGAACTTAAATAAGACACACTTCTGGTCATTTTTTTTCCGTTTACGTTTTTACGTTTCCATTGCGTGGAGTCTGTTCCACTCTGAGCAAAAAAGATAAAGCTGTCCACTTAACGAAAAGATGCCAATACGTTCGTGCTTACCGGATCAAAAAGTAAGTTATCTATCTAGTTTTAAATGAGTAAGAATCGTTCTATATCTATACACTATTCACGCATAGAAATTTGAGCAATCGGTGTAATATTTAAATTGATGTGGAACTATTGTGAATTGAGTTTGCAAGAAGTTGCGTTTCCAACTAAAAAGGTCGATACTCTAGATAACATTTTAAAGTCGATATGTTTCAGTCATTTTAATATGTAACAAATATTTTCAATTAACACCAGTATACCTTTGAGCGGTCAAGCACTGTCTGTTGCTAAAGGAATCGGTGAACACTATTAATATATTTTTAAAAGCGCAACTCGCCTCAGTTCATAGTTGACATAAAATGATACATTTACTGATGTAGTAGACCCGGCGATTGTCGGGAAAAAGTGCAAATGATTAACTGACTAATGATGCCTTATGACAATTCCGCTAATATAACTCTCGCACCATTGATCCTGAAAGAAATTCTCATTTTGTAGAATATGAACAGTTGTCCTGTCGTGAGTTTATTGTAAAGTGAGTGCGGTTGCTATTCTTGTGCATTTGTGTACCAAAACAAGATGGGCGGTATACCAGCAGTGTCAGTGGATGGTGTCATATATATCTAAGCTAGAATAGCCCATACACGCATGAACTTTCAAATACATATTTTATTACAGCTGATATATGCATTTTTAAAAAAAGTTTCTATTTTATTACGGTACATATTGACGAACTTTTTTAGATATTTGTGTATTCTGTTATCAAACACCACAAAGCTGCCCATTTTGAAGGCAGGAAGCAAATCAGGTTTTGCACTGCTCTTGCTCTAGAGGTATTGGTCCTTCTAGAAAATCCACACTCCAATGAAGTCTAAAGTTATTGGGCTATGAAGATACAATATCGGATATCGTGGATCACGTATTCGAGGTTCTTGCTCGTGCGTCTTCCTGAGTATAAAGAACAATGCTAAAATATTTTTTCAGCTATCCCTTTCTCGCATGTTTCTGTTTTACCTTAGGAAAAAACAATTTTACTGCAAAACTATTCAAAATTTCTTGCCCAAAGATAATATAAAAGATTATGGTTCTAATCACGAAAATTAAAACATTTTACATAGCAGCCAATCGAAGACAAGTGAAAAAATAATTGAAGTCAATGACGCATCTTCGATGACGTCCGTGCCGAAAATTTCGCTTCGGTCATTGTGATATTTCCATATTTGGCATGGCTAATTGCCAGAAACCTGTCGCGTGTCAAGGGTCTGACGTAATTTATGACGTTCGGGAAAGTCAGGGCCGGCTCCCCCCCAACATGAACTGGTGGGAATTGTGACGCGCCGGTGACGCGGCTGAACGAGAGACGAACCGAGTCTTCCAAAAGAGAGAGGCGAGTGCTCAAGCAAGAAATACAACGAACACTGGCTGCGTAAGAAATAAGGTGACGTAGAAGTGACGTAGCAATAAGTTTCGTTTTCTCTTTCTTTTAGTTCGAATGCTCCAACATTGAAGAGAGATTTTATTTTGCAACGCTTTTGAACTTCAGCGACTTGGTGCAGTGATCCACTCCTTGTAGATTTCCTTTGTCTTGGGTTTAGTTTCAATATGTTGTTCGTTTCCCTTTTTTCTCGCAGTTTTCCACGAACGGTCTACGAACAAAACTCCCTTGGCCGCATCTCTTTCCTTGTACCAACCAAAAGAAAACAAAGTTTCCAATGGACCAAATGGAAGAACGAGCTAACGACCTAGAAAATGGAACAGTTTCACAGCAGACTGTCCAACAAGGACAATCGGCGGTCATGCAACAGAATTCACCGCAAACTTCTACGGTCATGCAAGGCAGCCAGTCAATCCAGGCCCAGTCTGTAATCCAGAGCAACCAACAATCGGTAATCCAGACTGCCCAGTCTGCAGTACAGCAGATTCAAACGTCATTCCAACATCCGCAGCAAATTCAACTTCAGTCTGTTCAGAACGTGGAAGCAGCCGATGTCGATGGAGCGGGTGTAGTCGATGAGGATTCGATGAGCAAGAAGAGAAGAGACATCTTGTCGCGGAGACCTTCATACAGGTCGGTCGATATTATCGTTACACTCACAATCGCTTACTTGAGTTAATTCCGTGTGGAGAGATTTGAAACTCTATTCCTTGTTCTCTTTTAGTTTAACTCCAATCATTTTTGGTAACGTTCATTTCGCTCCATCACATATAAAGCTTACCGCGTTAACTGTTTGAATTCAACAATGTTGAATGTTTCGTGCTGACGAACATATTACGCCAAACTTTTGTCGTCATTGATTGTCAGAGTGAATGACGATTTTGACGTGCTCAGTTCCAGTGAAGTTTTGTATCCGAAACTGCCTGTGTCAAGAAACGAAGATTATTGGAGTTTGAAAGGTAACAATTCAATCCGGACTTCCCCTGTTGACAGAATTATGTTATATTGTCTTAACGAGAAGATATCTTTTCATATCATATTTTTTGTAACCTTGAGCGTCGAGACGCAAGCGAAAGTAGATAATTTTTTACGAATGTTCAATTAAAACTGTTCAAATAACGAAAACGGAAAAGACGGGCCGTTAGCCTTTTATTTACAGTCCTCGAAGTACATCACTACATGAAATAGATACCAGAAAAGAAGAAGCACAGAGAGGCACATATTTCAATTTCCTCTCTCACTTTATTAAAATAAGCCTTGTCTACACGAGAACATATTCTGTGACTGTGACACATTTTTTGTTGACACATGCCGTATGGACAGTGAGCACATTTTCTTTTACAAATTTCTTTGGCTGTGACCCTAATAAATTGCTGTTCAACACCATCTTGCCCTTTTGGCCCTGGCAGATGAACTAGTTTTCTTAAAAAATCGTGATACATTATCTTCCGTCCACACGAACATATTTGAAATGTGACACAAAACACCGCCAGATTTTATACACATGCCTCAAATTTTTCATGTACACTACAAAAAAATGTCACAGAAAATTCTTATAAAAGTCCTTATAATATCCAGTCTCATTTTCTTTCTACTTTGTGAAGGAAATGATGGAGTGTTAAAATTTTATCCCTTCTAGTTTTATTAAATGGACAGAATTGGTGGTTTAGATCAGACAAAACTACTCACATTTAAGACTAAGACATCTGTATAATGATTGGGGGACCTGTGCCCCCTCTTTTTATAACCTAACCTTGGTAATAGATTACTATTATGTTTTAGTAGAAATGAAAATGCTTTGATTTGATTGGCTATATCAAGCAATAGACCCTCTCCGTGGCACATTTTTCTCTCACATCTAAAATGGAATCGGTTTGTCATTGTAATGATGTTTTAGAGTCTCCTACTGGCAAAACCGTAAAAAAAACCCAAAAGCGTCACAAAATATGTTGTGAACAATGTTTTAACTTGAATAATAACCAAACGTTGTTTTGCTCGTGAACATGAGTCTACGCACTATTGCCGTAAAACAACACAAACTGAAACTCAACAGACATTTTTTACACAAGTTTTAATTTTATAATTTCTTAGAATGGTTTGCTTTATGTCTAGAGATTTCTACTAAAACAATTAGAATATTCGCTCTCAATTTCTATCAGCCGATAGAAATTGCGAGCTCATATTCTAGTTGTTAAATATACTGAAATTTACATGTGCTCTGTGTAGTTTGTGTCCTAATGTGCTCCACCCTTTTGAAATTTCTTTTCTGAAATTACATACAAACTTGCATTCAAACACAACCTGCATGTTTTTTCATAATAGAAAGGTTAACACTTTGTAACCTAATGGAAACCAAAAGTGTTCCGGCATGCACTTTACAAAGAACTTCAGTCTTGCAATTTTTGTGCAGGAGAATAGAAGCTATTGCAGGACTAATTCCTTCATTTTCTCTGTTGTTACAAAACTGGTTTAATTGTTTTGGTTGAAGACTTGGAATAGAGTAACACATTTGTGGGGCTGCTGTTTTAATATCAATTGACATGAGGAAATATATGTGAGAAAAATAATCTGAATGATTCATTTTTTCAAGTACCACATGTCAATTGCATTGTGATTTATTTTTCCCTTGTAATTGTTAAAAATTAATGGTAGAATGAGCTCACAGTATCTCTTGTTTGGATGTACAGTAATTGAGAATACTAATATAAAAAAATTACACTGAGCAGTATGTTTGACAGGTTAAAATCTTTCTATTTTTTATTGCCGTTTTGACACATGAACTTTACCACTGGTGACACTATTTTCTTAGCTATTTATCATCACAACATGTTTGTCGTGCGGTGTATTGCAAACTGTAAATATTAATTCCTATATGTATTTTATCTGAACAGGAAAATCTTAAGTGACTTATCGGGTGACAGCCCCACAAAAATTGAAACCATTCCAGAGGACGGGCAGCTTCAAAGTACTGACGGCAGTGACTCTGCATCCATTACTACAAGCACCATCAGTTACCAGCAGCCATCACAAACAGTAACAATACCACAAACCATACAGATTGCAGGAGCTGGTGAAACAGTGCAGTTGCAGGCAATGCCAATGGCAGCTCAGAGTGGGTCAACTGTCGTACAGTATCAACAGCAACAGGTATTCAAAGAATATAGATCACCCAAATTTACTCTAAATGGGTATGCTAGATATTAACTGGAATGCGATATCTCATATTTTTAATGAACTTATAAAACTTTTCGTCAATCTTTAATTTAAGAATTGTTTACATTTATGGGTTTACATTCTTCAAAATCCAAACACATCCTAAAACAAAACCAGCTTGATATGTACAGGTCTACCTATAGCCTGGGTATCAATTGATGGGATCAAAATCCAAAATCCTCAACAAACCTGCCAAATATATACAGGTCTACCTGGAGTATCAGTTGATGATATCAAATGCAAGAATTCCCACTCCACAATCCTAAAACAAAACCAGCCTCATATATATACCGGTCTACCTAGTGTTCTTGAAATTGATGAGATCAAATCCAAGAATGCCCAGTCCACATCCCAAAACACAAAATAAAGCTGCTTCGTATTTACATGTACAAGTCTACCATTAAGTGTTCAATTAATTATTGAGATCACACACTTCCAAAACCAGTTTTTATTTACAAAATTCTCTATATTTCAAATTCACAGGAAGGTCAGCAATATATTTACACAACCCCTGGTGATGTGCAGGTATGTAGACCCAAAAACTGTGCAGCTTTTGATAAACATTACCAACAGCTAAAGGGACTTTTTATCAATCCTAAATAATTATATTCTTGCATTGTCAAAGGTGTATACACTGCCTGGAAATCAGCAACAGTACATCAGAACAGGACAGATTCCCCAGGGAGTGGTCATTAGTTCACCTGGAATGACCCCAAATGCTCAACAGATAGCTGAGGAAGCTTCCAGAAAGAGAGAGATGAGACTAATGAAAAACAGGTACGTCATGTAAATTATTCTGTGGTTTTCATAATTCTTGTAAATATAAGTCTTTGAATTAATTGTAGTAACTAATTATGGATGTTGAAATAACATTACTGTTGGTAAGGTTGATCAGCCAATAACAATTCTCAAATGCCTAGAGTCATTAACTTTATGCCAAATGCGGGCTTCACATGGTCATGAAAAGTCATAGAATTTTACAATGCATTTAATTACAGTCCTAAACAAGTCATATAATTTGGGGAAAATGGATAATGTCATGGAATTGCAATACAATTGAATTGTTGATTGAAACTGTTTTTGACTGAATCTCTAGTGTCATTCTTGATATTGAAAAAAATATCATTTTCAGTGTAAGCGAGACTGCAGGAGGAGCAAATTTTGTAAGGATTATATAAGACACAAACTCTGATAAAAAAAAGTTACCTGAACAGTCTAGAATTTTCTATTCTACTGGCTAGTACTGAAGGAAGGTAATGACAATGATCTAGAGGTAACAGCATCTACACTTTTTTCATAGTATTCACCCCTCCCCTCCCCCTTACAAAGTCTACACTGGCTAGTACTGAAGGTAATAGTACTCATGGTCCTCAGCCCCCTCCAACCTACAAAGTCATCCCAAACAAATGCATCCTAAGTACTCTTTATTGTTCCATCATTACAGGGATGCAGCAAAAGAATGCAGACGGAAAAAGAAGGAATATGTGAAGTGCCTTGAAAACCGTGTCGCAGTTTTAGAGAATCAGAATAAAACCCTTATAGAGGAACTGAAGACGTTGAAAGATCTTTACTGTCACAAGTCGGAATGAGTTTGACCAACACTTTATCATTTTTTTATTTAATATTAAAAACAAAATATTTTCTCATTTATATGTTTGCAGTTTGGTGCTGCTGGTTCATAGAAATAATGATTTTACCACTAGTCCAACAGCAATTTCACTTCTACTTAGCTTGTGGACTACACAGACCTTGTTTCCTTGAAATTACAATTTTTACCTAAACCATCTGCCCAAATAAGTCCATCCTCGGAAGTTCTGTTCATAATAACTTATTCCATTATTACAGGCAGGCAGCAAAAGAGTGTAGGTGGGAAAATAGAATAATTAATGTCAAGTGCACTAAAGATCGCATCACAGTTTTAGAGAGACTGTCACAAGTCAGTAAATTTGACAGGCTTGTATCTTTTGTTTTGATTTAATGAAAATTTTCTTATTTATGGCATTCTGCTTATCCCCAGCTGTACATACATTAGAACTTAATGACAAGTTTGTTTCATTCTTGATTTTTGAAAGTATAATAGATGAAAGAAAAATGATTTGATGATGATTTTGTCAAATGACTAATTGCATTCATGCAATATACAGGGTGATTGAAGTGTAAAAAGAGCTGGTTTGTGGCCTCCAGTTACTGTAGTAGGGTTAATTCAAGTTGTAGGAGTATCCATAAATTACAATATAGTATTTTGCTTCTAGATTACAACTGCTGTAGGTGTTGCTAAGGTGACTTGTCATGTAGGCTTATGGTAATTCCAAAGAGAAGTCTATGCAGAATGATCTGGAGATCTACAGATAAATTACAATAAAGTAGTCTGCTTATAGATTACAACTGTTCTAGGTGTTGCTAAGGTGATGTTATACATGTAGGCTTATGGTTATTCCAAAGAGAGGTCTATGCAGAATGATCTGGAGATCTATAGAAAAGTTTTGGTCAGCAATAATGCCTGTTGTCATTAGAATCAACGCTGAGGTCTTCTTTTTATGTATTTGGTTATAAAAGGTTTGGATAAATAATCAAACTTCTTTTGACACCTTATCATTTTCAACATTATAAATAATAGCTTCAAGACAATTTGTCAAGTTGTAAAACAATAAATTCTTTATTGCAAACATTCATTTTATCAGGATATTTCCCCTCATTGCAGTTCATTTGCAAATTAAAGTTATTGATGTTGTAAATATTTGACTGTGATGTATATAGATAAAATGATGTAGTTCCTATTTCCACAAATCAAAGCTGGAGAAATTTGTATTTCAGAAATATAATCAGCATATGAAACTGTGTGATAGTGGGTCAAGAGACATTTTGAATCATTGAAGATGTATGGTAATGTTATGAATTACAGCAGCTTATGGATATAAGTGTTTTATTTTGACAACGTTTTATACTGCAGCTTTAGATATATAGTTAACTGAAGAATAGCCAACAGTTGAGTACTTGTACATTTGCAGAGAGATTTCAAACGCTAGCTGATGTGATTAATACCAAACAGAAGAAAATAAATGGCCATTAGCAGTTTGTGAGTTATCAAAAATACGATTTTAGCTTCATTTTAGAAAAGTAAATAAATATTGAATAAATTTTGAAGCTTGTGTAATGTTGCTTTTCCACATTTTTGAAATTGTGAAGTTAATTTGACATTTTAGTCAGAAAGAGCAGTCTGTAAATTGCTATGCAAATGCTTTGATATATTGCAATAATCTAGCTAATGTAAATATTAATCATGCTTCCCTTTATGTTTTTGTCAATTGCTGTACCGTAACTGTTTCATCATTCCTACAAGAAATTTGGAATAAAAAACGATGGAGTTAAGTGGTTAATTGCTTATTCTGCATTATGTCATAGGAGGGGGATTTTTAAATTTATTGTGGTGGTAAATGGCAGAGATTCTAACTGTTCCTGGAGTTCAAAAATAGGCAGATTTTTCCCTTGGCATTCCGCCCCCCCCCCCCTGTAAACATTTGAAAACTTGGTCTTCTGAAATGAAATTTTCAGCATTTTGAGAGCAGTTTTGAGTGCAATTTGAAGGTTCCAGTCAACAAATTTTACTTGTTAGTGGTATAAAATTACAGTATATTATTTCTCACTTACATACATAACAAGTGAATATTAAGTTTGAAGATTAGTCACTTACCCACCCCAGTTCTTATACATGACCATGGCACTGCTACTATGAGCTCTATTGTACAAGTACACACACATGCACCATATTTAACCACTGGAAAGCAACTTTTTTAATATTTTCTTGTATGAAAAATTGTGAGATTTTCGTAAAAACCAGGAGGATTGGAATCTCTGGAATTGTGGGG
>JANSTR010212812.1:0-14752 GCA_025434805.1 Antipathozoanthus remengesaui | reverse complement strand
ACACCGAGTTTGAACGTGCAAACGGATTCCATCCGTGCTAAAGTGTTTGTGTAACCACCTCCGCTATGTAAATTAGTATAAGGTATGTATAAGGCCTTAAAGGCTGCCCTCGACTTTATTATGAACAAATGTCAGTAGTGTCCCATACCTTTGAAGCTTCTTCAAACGCTCGATCCATACGCCTGTTTCCACCAACATAGCGTGCTCTGTCAACTAATGAGCGAAACTGTTCGGCCGAACTGTAACTGTTAAGGCCCACAACCAGGGAAGACAACGAACCAAAACTAACTACAGCGCCTCTCGAGTTTCCCGTATCAATCTTCAAAACACGCGCTAAATCTTTGACAAAGGCTTTTTCTCTGGCATAAATTGGTGCACTGACATCCGTTGACGAATCCAATAAGAAAACAACTTCAGCTGAAGAGAATGCATCAGGACTTCCTTTCTCTGTAGCATAATTTATAGATATACATTAACGTAAGGTAAATAGCATTTTTATTAGGCAATAATAAGATTTCGAATCCGTAATTTGGGATATATTTGAACGAGTGGGTTTTTGTAAAACGTATAGAAATTAATGTACGGCTAATATAATTTGAATAATAAAATTAACCAAGGGTTGACAGAACTTTTCTTTAAACCTTACAGTGCGGAAATTGATCTCTCAACCCTTGGTTGATGTTATTATACGTTTTACCAGCACGCCGACGCATTCTATAGTCTTTTTCAAAACTATTTACTGAGTTTAATATAATTTGACCTTTTTGAAAATACACGAGTGAAAAGTTGCATGATTTGCCTTTAGTATTATAAAGGAAAATAAAAATAAAATATCTATGAAAATTCTCGAAAGTTCTATGGTGACAAAAGTTTAACTTTGAACGCTGCCCATTTTAGTTTGCGCTCGCAACTCCAGTATTTAAACCCATCAAAAAGAGCAACATCTCATTGGCTCCTAGAATTCCAATTGTATTAAACCAATCGAAATGTTTAAGAACTTTGCATTTTCCCCCTTTTTTCTTTAAGTCAATCAGATTCAATACATTTTCCAGGTAAATAAATTGATTATGAAAATTAGCTTGTTTCATGCTATTTATTTGTCGAGTATTTTTTATGACGCTGATATTACAAGCCTTCAATCTTTCATCTAAACCATTCCAGTGGATCTCGATTTGCGAGCGTAATGCATTGTTCGTCAAAAGATGGCATCTCCGGGCTCCAACTGTCTAGCAAGGGCCCGGATTTCAAGATGGCGTCTTGAAATAAAATACTTAAAAAAGAGATATAAAGATGGAACTAGGAACCTTCAGAAATTTGATGTCTGGATTAAAAACCCTTTGTAATGCATGAACCGCCCATCAAAACTTCTTCGCGCGCTCCGATCGTCTACTGACGCCAAAGCTGTCAAATCGTGACCAT
Organism: Antipathozoanthus remengesaui; assembly: GCA_025434805.1. Classification (NCBI taxonomy): domain Eukaryota; kingdom Metazoa; phylum Cnidaria; class Anthozoa; order Zoantharia; family Parazoanthidae; genus Antipathozoanthus; species Antipathozoanthus remengesaui. The sequence goes on along the minus strand of JANSTR010212812.1, from coordinate 13,333 downwards.
CTGGGCTATTTACAGAATTGGTGACACGAAGAAGACCTATGGCATTAGTTACTGACGTTGACCGTTAAGTTGCGCAGGCATAAAGCAAGCCATGCCAACAAATGATGAAAAAAAAGTTCTAAGTGCTGAAAATCTTATGTAAATTAATAATGGTTTCTGGGACCTCAAAAAATGAGTGCAATTTGGAATATATTTCAACTACCACTCAAGGCTTACCTTGCCGTTTGATGATCTCTTTCGCAACTTTTTTAGGCTTTAGAGTATTAAACGAGTCCTGTTGAAAGATATCTTGTGACTGCTCCACCAACGGATCAAGTTCTCGGGCGTCAGGCTTGTTACCGATGGAAACAACATACGTTTTCACACCCAGTTTTCGAAGAGGTCGGATGGCTGAATCAAAAGGCTCAGCTTCCGGATCTCTTGACTGCCGACCGGCCGTTAGAAGTATGGCTATCTTAGGAACATTCGGTCTTGCATTCACAAATTCTCTCGCGGTGATCTCCAGTGTCTTGTCGATTCTTCTGCGCCCTCCTATTGCCGTCGATCTGTCCACAATATTTGTAAACTCGCCTGCAAGTGAATGAGTCTCGAATCTCTTCACCAGCCACGGAAAACTGCCATAGGTTAGGTAAGCAGCTCGAGATTTGCCAGGGTACACGTTGAATTCTCTTGCCAATGACTTGACAAATTCCTTCTCGAGTTGGTAATTCCTTGTACTAACGCTTTCAGATGAGTCAACGATGAAGAACACATCCCCTATGAAAGCCTTGGCTGTTATCACACCTATAGAACAATATAATGTTATCAAATAGGTCGAACATAACAGGCGTCAAAGCTTATTATCTTATTCCACCCCTTCAGTCCAATTTTCCGGTACTCTCTCTAGATGGAATGTACTGCTAGTCAATAAATACGTTTTTTCTTTATTGAAAGTGTGACGTACGGGGTTGTTTGTTTCCAAAACACGGGCGAGGTACGAGTGAGAGAGATGAGTGTTTTGATACAAATAACGAGTGAATAAAGCATTTTCTACGAATGATGTGAGCTGGTTATTGCATACTTTAAACAACTAAAAATTGTTCTATCAAGTTTAATGAAAACTGGTAGCTTAAATTGCCCACAATCAGAGACCTATTTGTACCTAACAGCTACAACGACAAATTTTAGTTTTCCCGCCAGCAAAGAACTCGAGCTTAAATATAACAGGAATTATTCCAAGACTCTCCATACGATTAAGAATTTTTCATATGAATGAGGATTCTTATAGAATTTAGCTCAACTTAAGTCAAACAATAATTGCACCATTCAGATAGTTTACATGAGGCAGTTTATATACAAATATTACTGCTATAAAATATTCTTACGCTGCGTGACTTTCACTCTGTATGCTACTGGTCTTGCGTGACGCGGAAGGTCACGGTACGAGGCTACTGTCATGATGTTTTGTGGATCTTGTGTCAGAGAACCAAGCTCCTTCAAATCAGGTTTTCCGCCAAAAGCAACGACATATATCTTGGCTCCCGCTGATCGCACAGAAGCCATGGCTTCATCCAAAGACTTAATCCCTGGTTTTCGACTTTGCCTTCCTCCTGTTAACAAGATCACCGCTTTTGGACCTGAACGACGAGATTGCGATAACAACTTTGCTGCTTCCTCCAGTGCACGATCGATTCTCCTTTGTCTCACGGTTCGACCTAGTCTGGGAGAACTGTCTACCTTTTTGTTAAACTCAATGATGTTCTTGTAGCTATTAAAGTCAACCTGCTTAAATGTGAAGAAGCTGTATAATATAACCGCTCCGCGGGGCCCTCTTGGTGATATTCTAAAGGCGTTTGCAACTGATTTCACAAACTGTTTTTCAGTTTTGTAGCTTTCTCGGCTGAGATCGACGGAAGCATCAACAAGGAAAACCACGTCAGTACCAGGTTGAAGGGCGGGAAAAGCATCTGAATAGTAAGAAAAACAATAATAACTGGCTTTGAAGCATGTCAGTCCTTTAAAGCAAGTCAGTCTAGTTGCTTTAGAAAGATTAACATTACCCATAAGTGCATGGTTGTTTAATATATCTACCCGCGATATACAAGTAATGCCAAATAAAAGAACCGTCTTTTAAAAACAAGAATGTACAATTATACCTAAGTTAAAGAATGGTTTTTCAGACAGCACCGCTTTTCTGTAGTAATAAAAAAATTCTGGGTTCTCGTCATTACTAGTTAATATTGTCAATTTAAAGCCCAATAATTTATACACAAGCAAACAGAATACAAGGTTGCTAGAGTTTTTAGTCGATACATAGTTCTACAACAAGATATCTTAAATATTAATCAATTAAGCAATAGGATAAAGTAGCAGTTTAGTAACTGTATCCTAATCTGCTTATGTTCAAAAGAAGAAATATATTTCACTTATAAATTAAGGACAAATGACCCTTACATTGACATGTTCCAGAGATTTTTTTTGTTTGCCCATGTACGTGCAACATAAGGTAAACAACGTAGTACTTATCATTTTATGATAGCTAAGTTCAAGGGTTATTTACAATTTTGATAGTTTATCTAGTCCCTCTAAATCTTCTATACCTCTCAAGTTAAGATATCATTTCAAAAGTGGGGATTGGAAAAAAGCATTAAAAATAAATTACACTAGAGCAACCTAATTACAAAAGTTATCATACTTGGAGGGTGGGGGTAGTGGACAGTCAGTCAGTATCAAAGTTGAAAATACTGATCGTGACGTCTTAAGCCACTATCTGTCCGTCATTGGAAATAAAAAAAATTTGTTAACTGCCAACTATTAGCACCATATCGTTTGGATGGCGTATAAATTACGTCATCTGTAATATTGGACTGTTAGATGCCCATCCCGTCTTGGCCGTCCGAGGCTTAATATTAGAGTTAGAATGTTAACAATGGGAGTGTTGTACACACCTTCGACAATCTTTTTGGACAGTGGAAGTTGTATTCTCCAAAGGCGATCAAAGGATGACACAGCTACAACGTCATTTGTTTTTTGAACAGCTGGACGCAACTCTCCTCTATTAGCCCCGCTTCCAACTGCGATAACGTAAACACGAACGCCAAGGTCCTTCAGAGGCTGAGTAACCTCTCCAATGGACTTTGCCCCAGGTTCTCTTGCTTGTCTACCCGCAACAAGTAAAACTAGAATTTTAGGCCTGTTACGTGGAGATCTTGCGAGATGGTTCTTCGCATCTTCCATTGCCCTGTCTATTCGCCTGTTGCCGCCGATTCTTGGAGACGTGTCAATCAATCTATAATAGTCTGGCAGTACGCGATTGGTATTGAAATTAAAAACATTTCTCGGTGTATTACCGTAAGATGTTAAGGACGCTGTGGCTTTTCCACGTGAAACACCAAACCATCTCAGTAATGACTTCACAAAACCTTTCTCCTTTTCAAAGCCATCTTTTGTTATGTCGGATGACGAATCAAGCAGGAAATGAACACTGGCAGAAAACTCGGGATCCCATGCGATGTATTCTGTAAAATAAAGTTTTGGGATTGTTAACAACCTTTCGACTTAAAACCTAATTATACAAAGGAAGAAAAACAAATATTGAAACCAACGACACCAACAAATATTGAATTTGAAAAGGATCCATTTTGTTCAAAGATTGTTTTCAGTGTTGTTTATAGAAGCTGTCATAGCGTTCAGGGCCAGGTTGTTCAAAATTGTATTAAATTTAATCCAGGATCAGGTAAACTTTAAACTAGCTTTCCTTACTTAGGAAAATGAAGTCCGATCTTTATAACGTATTTCAGGTAAACGTGAAATGACAGCCCAAGTCGGCTTCTAAGGACGTATAACCGAATCGTGGGTTAAAACTTTAATCCTGGGTTAGCACTAACTCACTTTCGAACAGACGTGCCCAGTGTTGTATTTTCGCTTTAATCGTTGAATAAATAGTGAAAATGTAGATCAATTTTCCTTGTTATCATTCGTATTGAACTATCTACTATGTTAACAAATAGTTAATAGATTTTTTAGGCCCCCTCAGCACGGATCCAGATTTTTTTGAATCTGCAACTTTCTCTTTCCGGATACGGTTTTCGTCCACACAGATACGGCGAATAAGGCAGCGAATCCCGGAACTTTTTTAATACGCTCTCCAGAGTGGAAAAAATAAATACGAAACGAATCCGATAGCGTGTGGACGGCGAATTCGGATATTTTCGAATACCATGACGTAGAAAGTAGTGTCCAGTCTCTTAGCAAGCAATGAGCCACACACCAATATGGCGGGAAAAGGCAAAAACGCCCTAGATACTAGAGTGAATCCGGATACCATCGTATTCGTGTGGACGGGCAAATTCGATTTGAATACGCTACACGTGGACGGAGATTTTTTTGAATCCGGAAAGAAAAAGTTGCTGATTCAAAAATGTCGTATCCGTGTGGACGGGGCCTTAGTTGGTAAAATAAAACCTGGTTTCAAATATGGAAGCTGTACTCGCGAAAGTTTGATAATAATACTGATAATATTGTAATACTTACATGTTGTACAAAATGAAAAAAACCCAGAAATAATCTTTTATGAAGTACAATACTGAAGAACAACAAATCCATGGAAAACTACTGAAGGACGATTGTAGTCCACGCAGAGTAATTATGTAATCGTAACAAAAGCATATATGTTTTTAATTATCTATTACCTCATAAAATGTCTGTAAGATTCCCATTGGAATATGCGTTCTTGCGGGACTGCAATAATTTTGCCATCTCGATTGTAATTGTTCTATTTAAGCTAGTTAAACGAAGCAACGAAGAAACGAAGTAACGTTTTCGGAGCGAAGCTCCTTCTTCAGCATACAGGCTAAAAATAGTTTTGCTAATTCAGATAATGGAAATGTGCGTTCAATCCGGGCTCAACTTAAGATAACAATCGTAACAATTTTAGTGCCAGGGATTAAATTAATGAAAAAAACGAAAGTGCAAAAATTTGAAGGTACCTTTGGTTTCCGAGAGATGTCTCACAAGTGGATAAAGTAGGTGCTGAATAGACACCGTAGAAGTGGCGAAGACGTGTTCAGATCGTCCTACGACGGACCTGAACGCCAACGGGGATGCGTTGCGCCCAATGGTGATCACATACGTCCTAACACCGATGTCCTGAAGTGTCTGCTTAATATATGAAAGCCTCTTAGCACCTTCCACGTTGCTCGAATTACCCGTCGTCAGTAACACAATTACCCTATGTCCCGGTTTCCCTCCTGCCGTAAAGGAATTGGCGGCATTTTCTAACGCTGCATCTATTCTTCTTGGGCCCCCCAAGCGTCGCGCAAGCTCGATTTTGGAGTCGAAATCATCTAAGGTAGCATGATCACCCAAACGCACAATCGGCACAGTACTACCACCGAATGTAAGCACTGCTGCTCGAGGACCTTGCGGTGAAACTCGAATTTTCTTTGCAACAGTTTTAGCAAAGTCTTTTTCTGCTTTGAATTCAACGGTTGTCACGTCTCTCGAAGAATCAATCAGGAATATCAGCTCGGTCTTGGAACTCACTCCAGACGATGTGTCTATGTAAAACAGCAAGTAAGGAATTAACATTTAAGCAAGTTACAAAGCTAACTACCTTCTAGAATTAAAATGAATTTCCGTTTTAAACGTGCATTTAGGTCCTCACAAAATACACTCCTTGTTTTCATCTAGCTTTTAAATAAAAACTAGGCATGCGAACGTTTATCACATGTTCGAAGCTAGCCATTTAGTGTGCATGGTTTTACCTGATAATATCCGTTAAGGCCCAAAGTGTATAGACAGACTTTAGAATCAAATGTGAAAACATTTTACGGTAAAGTAACACCTACGTTCATGAAAACTAAAACTTGCTGTACTTTTCCACCCACTGCCAAGGTCTCGCCACTTCATGTCATGTGATGATCACGTGTTGTTATATTCGTTCATGAAACTAAGGGTGCGTTCGATTGACCCTATTCGGTTTATTCTGGAATAGAAATAAAATCTCAAGGATCCGTCTAGATTCTCGGAGGATCGAAATAATTATATAGAACTAACAATTGGGATTTTATAAGCCAAGATGCTATTTTTTGTACTTCTATCTTGGAATAGTAGTTCATTGAGTCGATCAGAGTTTTTATTCCACATATTCCTATTCCGGAATAGGGTCAATCGAATGCTTCCTAAAACTAGCAGGACCTTTCCATCCACTGCCAAGGTCTCGCCACTTCATGTCATGTGATAATCACGTGCTATTTTTTTGAGAGGGGTAACGATTCAAACGCTTATGATATAATTGGATTTACTCAAGGTAATGCGTCCAAGAATCAAGCAATAAAATACGCTTCTTGTAAGCTGGAGTCTAGCCATATATCAAGAACTGCGGTTTGCTCGTTTGTTTAACCAAACAGGCGAATTTTAGAAAATAAAATATATACAGATAAAGTCTGGTTATTTAATTAAATAAAGGATTTAGATTGTAGAGCCTTTTAAAACTTTAGCTGATAAATGCATTCAAACATGACTAACTTTTTATTATTTAATAAACCCCTTTAACTAATAACAGTATCCAAACAACAATATAACACCCAAAAAATTTAAGCTTAAGGCTGCGATTGGGGTTTAGAAATTGACCACGATCTACCTCTCCCATTCTTACCAAGAAAAAAAATTGTAAAATGTGAACCGGTACCTTTGATAAGTTTCTTCTTTATCACAACAAGTTGATTACTGAGCAGGACGGACGATGCTACACGAATCAAGTCATTGCGGTTCAATACCATTTGACCAAGTTCTTCTGAATCAGGTTTGTCACCAATAGCAACAACATATGTTAGTACACCGAGGTTTCGAATCGGCTGAATTGCCCGATTCAAGCTTTCCCCTGAAGGAGACTGCTTACTAGCGGTTAGTAGAATCAATATCCTGGGCACAGTAGACCTCGCAGATGAAAACATATTTTCAGCATAAGATAACGCTCTATCAATCCTAATTTCGCCGTTTACCATTCGTGCTTTGTTAACAGCGTTCTCGAAGTTTTGGAGAGTGCTAAAGTCACTGAATGAATGGAAGGGTATCGGTGTCACGCCATAGGTCATGCCTGCTGCTCTAGATCCCCGCGCTGATAAACTCAAGCTTCTCGCAAGTCGTTTGACGAAATCTTTCTGCATTGCAAAAGTGAATGAAGTCGTGAATCCGTCAATGACGAAGACAATGTCCATCCCCAACTCCTGTCGTGGTTTTGGCGGTTCTAATGGGTATGAATGAAAAGAAAATTAACAAGTAAATTATTTACCGTCGTTCATTTGCTAAGAATTTCCCAGGTAAGTCTGAGGTTTGCTTAACATCTCCTAAAAATACTTTAAGCCAGGCCTTCTTTGCTTAAAAATAGATTTAAACAGCACTGACGGTACAGAAAATTTTACCTTATGTAACAATCCAAACAAAACCTTTGACTAAATGTATTAGTAAATACGCCAGGTATTCAATATTATTGCACAACGCCTAAACCTCCACAGGAGAGGGGGATATTTATCGATAAGTATTAGCTGTCGATAACAAAGAAAATGTCTTATTCAAAATCAAGTATGTGTCCGGAGTCATATGCATCGATAAGCTGTGGAAAATCTAGTCTGTTTTGTTATCAGCAACTAAGGCATTTTGCGATAATATGGGAACGAAATTCGCATGCCTTGTGCAACTCATCAATATATATTTATCTGATCCGCCTTGTATGTATAGTAAGGTGAATTTTGACGTACTGTGTTAAATGTTTCCTCATACCAATTCATAGTATCATTGTTGTTGTTGTTCTTATTATTATTATGAGGATAAGAGCGCGATGATTGCCATAAAAAAATTTCTGACATTTATATTCAGAGGTTTCCATTTCTTAAAGAAATCAGTCGCTAGTTACATTCAAGTATTAAAAATACCTGTTATCGATGCTAAATTATTTTAAAAACTCTTTGGTCACTATACTAAGTTTGAAGCTGTGCGAGCTTTCGGCTCACACACGCCTTGTTCACGGCTAAAATGAGAACGCTAGCGGTCACAGATTTCAAAACTACGCGACCGTAACAAATCGTCCCATCGGCCCGGCGTGTCCTTATTCAGGTCGGGCCTGCAAGCGCGGATATAAATACCTGTTATTCTTTGGAAAAAAACCTTACCACGTTTCTGCTGGATGTATTTTGCAATAGATCGTAAGTTTCTTGAAAGGTCATGTGACGAGGCAACTCGGAGAATATCTCCCGCCCTATCAACGATCGTTGATAATTCTTTCACGTCTGGTTCTTGTCCAATGGAGACCACATATGTATTGGCATTGAGCTGGCGAAGTTGTTTAACAGCTTCACGAAGTGATTTCGCATCTTGTCCAGGAGCTTGTCGGCCTGCAGTAACAAGTATAGCAATTTTCCTACCCTTTCGCTTTAATCTGTTAAACGTTTTTGCAGCCTGATACAACGCCTTATCCATTCTTCGTGGCTGTAGTGAGAGCTTTGCAGCGTCCACCTTGCTACTAAAATCTTTGTCGTCAAAATCAGCCACCGTACTTGCGGAATTACTGTACTCAACCACACTTCCTCTTGGACCAGAAGGAGTAAGCTGGAAAACATTTGCCAATTTCTTAATGAACTCTTTTTCGTGAGTAAGTACCTCTGAGGTGACTGTAATGGATGAATCCATTAGGAAGATGACATCTGTTGCAGAATCCAGGGGAATCAAGGGCAAGACAACAGCTGTTTAAGGTTAAAAGTAGCACAATAATAGAATATTATGGACATTCAAAAACAATTTATTTACATCTGCCTTATTAAATTTACATAGAAAGAAAGAAGAATATAACTTTAATTTAATGCAAAGCCGTTACGATACACACATAATCTGGTTAGGTGTCCATCAGTAAATTTATTTGGAAAGTTCGAAATGAAGAATAAATATTCAATCTAAAGCTAATCTAGTTTAGTGCTCATTTAATATGTAACCATAACTTCATTAAGAAATTGGAATAAAAAAATAGCAACACGAATGAGACCTATTTACAGAAGACAAAAAAATGCCCGTATTTCACAAAACAAAACCCCAGAAATTCAAATAACGCAACGGAAACGTATTATGTCAGTGCATATTAGCGAATATATTGAAGATCTCGATTCAAACGCGAAAAACAAAGATCTTATTGTTTCACCAACTTCTGATCTAGTGTATCTTACACTGAATTTTTCATTGTTTGTTCACATAAAGGAATTACTGCGGCAACAACCAGAAACACTGTCATTTTGTTTCACGTTAAAAATATTCTTGACTGCATTATTGTAATGTATCCAAAAACTATATCGAAATGGATCATGGATATTAACTATGAAGGCCGACGAATGCTCAAATTTGATAACAAAAACAATAAATCTAGAATGGACAGTAACCTCACAGCTTGAGTCAAACACTGTTACGTCCTTGCTCCTGTCACATCTAGAAGATACTAAGCCTAAGGGATTGAAGCCTAATCCAGTAGTCCATTTTGTAGTATACTATGTATAATGTAAGAATTTCGAAACTATTATAATGATCATTGAAGAGATGCAGTGTATTATCAAATTTCCAAACGATGAAGTGATACATACCGGGCTTTTCGTGGATCTTCTTTGCAATTCGTCTCACGTGTAACTGAAGTTTCTCAACGGAGTCTACTTGAAACTTATCTTGCGGTCTTTGGACAACCTTATGGATTTCTTTGTTATCCGATTCCCTCCCAATAGCAACGACATACGTGTGCGCGCCTATATCACGGAGAGGATTGATCGCTTCCTCAAGCGGTTTTCCTCCGGCACCCTGCTTTCCTGCTACTAAAAGTACCACGATTTTGCGGCCAACAGACCGAGAGAGAATCTGTGCAGCTCGCTCTAGGGCTAAATCCATCCTTCTCACTGTTCCACGGAGGATTGCTCTGTCTACTCTACGTGCAAACTCGGAGTCCGTGAGACTGGCTAGAGTGTACGTGTTAGCAGCATACATCACTGCGCTTCCACGCGGGCCAGTTGGAGAGATGCTGAACTGGCGAGCCAGTGATTTTATGAATCTTTTTTCTGATGTGAGTATACCTTGAGTGACACCTTTGGAACTATCGATCAGGAATACTATATCTGTTTTGACCTTTAATGCACTTGAAGGAGCTGAAAAAAAAGATTTAGTAGAGGTTAGTGTTAAAAGTAATACCGTTCTAATACTCCACCACGATAATAGTACAATCTATGTTGTTTATCCCCCCCCAAAAAAAAATCATTGCAAAATAAATAATATACGCTTTCTAAGATCGTCAGTTGGACAAGGCAATACTGATTAAAACAATGAACGGAAATTAAGTTAAAGCCAGGTGGATCTGTACAGATTAGACTTGCACCGAGTTTACTGATATCCGCGACATGCTTTAAGCGTGATTGCCCAACTTTGGTGTTTGAGTGTGTTACATTTTGACTGGCGAGTGGAAGATAACTCATGTATAACAAAGGTTATCTAGGGAATTACTACAATACATATCCAAAATTAAATAAATTACAATGGCGTACTTCCACGCCTAGACAAACATGTTTTAAATATATTTAAAAATATAAGCAGCTGACCTCTACGTATATATGTATCAGACACCCACCAACATCTCCTAACATGTAGCCGGCTAGTTCAATCCATTTCACATGATTGATAATATTCCATTTGTTTATCGTTTCCCTTTGGATATAAACTATTATAGGCTTTATCCTGTCTTTCATTCCCTTAAAGCCGGCTCCACAAGAGCAAGTTTTCCTCGATAAACTTTCTTTGACAAAGTTTTATATGAAAGTGTATAAGAAGCATTTTGACCAATTTTTCCTTGACCAGTCTCCTTGTTGAAAAAAACTGCCATGCTAGTTTTTGAACAAGGACACCTGTCAAGGTAAAATTGGCAAGTTGCGAAACTTGTTCGTGTGCATGATGTAACAAAAAGCAATGCAGGGAATCGCGGTACCGAGCGGCCTATGGTTTATCCACACGATCAAATAAAACTTGTAATGGAAAATAAAGAAAACTTCCTTGTGTAGAATCGGCTTTTGTTGTTATCATCAAAGCGAGCAAATAACATTTGTTAAGAAATTTTCCAAGGCAAACTTGCACGTGTGAAGCTGGCTCAAACCGCCAGTCACAGCAAGTGACAGATACTCTCAAACTGTCTGATTATTTTCTATTCACGAAATCAGTAAAATTGCAAGGGAAGCTTGAATAAGAAGTGCACGCTGAAAACAAATTTGCAGAACAAAGCTGACAATTAATTGCTATCCTGGAATTCAACGCTTGTACAAGAGTGACAAATACTTCGAAATCTTGTCATTATGTTTGATTCACACTTATTAATATAATTATAAGAAATGAACCGATTAAAAAGTGTACAATAAAAACAAACATGCAGAACAAAACTAACATTCAACTGGAATTTAACGCGTGTACATTAACAAACAGATAATTATAAGCTCTCTTACTAATTTTCTTTTGTTGTATCTTCTGAGCAATGGACCTTGAACGGGCGAATAGTTCATCAGAAGACGGTAATCTGAAAATGTCTTGTGGAATGTCAACTATTGGAGAGAATTCGCGGCGATCGAAGTCACTTCCAAATGCTACCACAAAGATATGAGCACCCATCCTGAGGACCGCCTCAGCCGCTTGATCCAGACGTTTGCCGCCAGGCGTTCCTCGGCCAGCTGTCAACAGCACTATGATTTTGCGTCCATTTCTATTGGATGCCAGGAGGACTCTAGCTGCATGCTCTAGTGCTCTGTCCATTCGTCTTGGTGAGTTAAGAAGAGGAGCACTGTCTATCTTTCTACCCAGTTCTACGTCTTTGAATGTTGCAACTGTGTAAGATTGGTTGCCATATATAACGGCACTTCCGCGAGGACCATTCGGGGAAAGATCAAAGTGCGTTGCCATTGCTTTTACAAACGTTTTCTCTTGTTTGTAGACCTTCGCAGTGATTTGTGAGGAGGAATCCAACAAGAACACAACGTCTGTTTCAATCTTTAGTGGGTTTGATGGAGGAACTGGGGAAAGTGATATGTAAGAATAATCAAAACTATTTTAAAATATTAGCATGTCAAATTTGCTACGGTACGCTTCGGCGTTAACACTTTGGGGAATCAGCCAAATTTTGGTGTTCTTCGGTTATGATGCCTTTGGCGACGTAGTAGATATTATGATGATGGTGATGGCGATGATGATGATGGTGATGATGATGGTGATCATATTTATCAGATCTGTTTTTGGGAGTTCATATAATTATGCTAAAGGGGGAGGCAAATTATCAAGCACTACCAAATAAACCTGGTTATCTTCTCTATTTCCCTTTGTCAGTATCGCGATCGAATATCACGATCTCCACCCTTTCATAAAGGGTTTGTTTTACTATATTCTGTGTAGTTAATTTCTTCATCAAAAGTCCTAAACAGCAGAACTCGTTTAAATGTTGGTACAGTTATTTGGATACCAAATTCCACGTTTTTTGTCTAAACCATTTTCATACTAAATTGCGATTTTTCAGACACCATAGAACACTACAAACATGTCACTGCTTTACGAACAGACGATTTTCAACATCAACCACGCTTCCTCAAACTTACAAGAACAGTAAGGACAATCGACTAAGCTGCAAATCACTGAAATTCCGACTTTCACAGATCTTAACTTCAAATGTTTCATCTTCAAGTGTCAAAGTTTTTAAAACTGGAGAAATTGTACTAAACTTACCTATTTGTCTGAAATATCAGTATACAATTATAAACGAAAAATTAAATAAATAAAACATCATTGGTGGAAAAGTACAAAAGTAGACATAAGCAATTGTAGCACGTCAACAGAAAGGGGTCTCCTGAAGAAACCTAGGTATCCGATAGACACAAATACTACTTCTCTTAAAATGTTCATAATTCCCTTGCTTTTTAACGCAATCGAGTAATTGTTTCACATAAACCGAGATAAAGAATAGTACTTTGGCTCTATTCAATTTGTTTTAAAGTTTTGCGTTTCTTTAGTGATTAAATAAACGCAGTTTTATATACTCCTGACGACGAGACTTTATTACAAAAACGGATAAAATCAAGATAACTGATTGATCGTGGCAGTCGGAATAATCCTAGGTAATCAGTGACGCCTGAAAACTGGTAAAATGTATTGTTCAAGGTGTCAGAAAGTAAAAAAGATAGAAAAAAATCGTCTGGTTGAAGGAGGTATCGCACTAGCGGTAAACCGAATCACAAAATGTAACATAAAACAGCAAAATAAACGTGCTATAGCACGCGACGTCTCAGTTTAGGATCTGAATCAGTTA
>JANSTR010212811.1:0-23745 GCA_025434805.1 Antipathozoanthus remengesaui | reverse complement strand
TGGTGATGATGATGATGGTGATGATGATAATGATGACGGAGGTGATGATGGTAATGATGATGATGATGATGATGGTGATGATGGTGATGATGATGATGGTGATGATGATAATGATGACGGAGGTGATGATGGTAATGATGATGATGATGATGATGGTGGTGGTGATGGTGATGATGATGGTGATGACGACACATTACCTTTCTCGCAGTTTTTGCCTTGGAATCCTTTTCGGCAGAAACATTCGTATCTTCCGGGAGCAATGTTTTTACATGAAGCGCCGTTCTTGCAAGGATCTTCCCGGCCACATACGTCAAGTGCTACAAGGACGAGACAAAGCCAAAATTAAATGTTAGGCACAAAGCGACCTGTTAAGGTAATCAGCAACAGATCTAGAACTGGAGGCACGGGGCCGTAGACAGCAATTTCGGCCAGGGGGGGGGCAACAAGCTTGTTAGGGTGAGGGTTCATGATGGTATGTTCTTTAGGATTTTTCTTTATATATTTCTGTACTTCTTGTCTAATAATAGCGAAGAGCACAGTTACTATTTATAGACTAGAATTCGGACAAACAAACTAGCAGTTGAATCTCGATTGATTACTAAAGACACACTTTCCATTGTTAAAAATGCAAGAATGATTAATAAAATCGGACAAACATGGCTACTGACGTCATAGGTGCGCTTCGCTATTTGCTTGGGGGCAATCGCACCCCCCTCCCCCTCCCCCCATCCACCGCTCGGCCTCTCCTTACTGCCCTGAGCAGGGAGATAAATATGTTCTTATGAGAGAAGAAGATAAAACTCACCAAGGTCGCAGTAAATGTTTCCCCAACCCGGTTTACAGTTGCACTCGAACGGCTTGGTGCATGTTCCATGGACACATCCCGGATACCGGACGCACTTGTCACACAACGCTCCTTGCCATCCAGCGTAACACCTTAAAGAGACGGTACGAGCAAGGGTGAATGGACGGACAGACAATCGTGGACGATCAACTACGATTTTTGTGGAAAAACAAGAGAACTCGGTACTCTGTGTAAGATGTCACGAAAATCAACAGACAAAACACAAAATATTTGTTTATTCTTTTCACGCACGCAAACAAGTTGCAGGAAAAATGATCTTAAAATATTTCTTGCTACTTTGCATGGAATAAAAACCGACTACTTACCTGCAATCACCTGGAACACTGCAGTACCCATTAGTACGATCGCATCCCGACCGGCAGATTGCTTTATGACAGAACGATCCACTCCAGCCGGCCATGCAAACTTGGGTCCCGTTGGCGTCACAAGTATAGTGACCAAATCTGTCGTCACGCGGGATGCAGCGCGTGTTGCATTCGTTGCCATAGAAATCCTTGTTACACACCATACGGTAAGAGAGCGACATGTTGGCCACACTACCAATATGTGTCACGTGATTCCACTTAGTGCTCGGCACCAGCGTCCGACTCCGCACCCTAACTTTCTCGATCAGCTTGGAAGAGTTTCCTGAAACTAATTTAGGGACAAGTTAGCACTGCGCCCTTCAATATGGACGATTGCAGTATGGCTGATCTGTGCTACGCTCTCTTGAATTATAGGATTTATTTTGTTTGAAGCTATGTTACATCATGCCAGAATTCAAAATGCAAACAACGACGTAATTAAAACGGAAAAATTCAGAATTCTCTCTTTAATTTTTTGGCGATGGTTGCGTATTGTTAATCTCAATATTTGTAATCCGTTGCAAAGCCGGAGTGGTACATGAAGAACACCTTTCTGTATTCTGTTACGTATCGAACTGGTCATTTATATTATGTTTTTTTAACAAACTGTGGACATGTAGCAAGAATCAGTTGAATAGCCATGCTTGTTGCCGTAAGGAAGTGAATTAATCTACATTTACAATCGGCTAAAAAACCTTTTCTGCTCATACCTCCAGCTTGCTCAACATAACGAATCAAAGAGCTAAGTCCCTTTGACGAATTTGTGGTCACAAATAGTCCATGATACCAATGGAAGTTCTAATTAGCATGTTATGAAATTTACCGAAGGACGTTTTATCTCTTTGGGAGTTCCTTAGGCGAGAGAGACGTTATAAGAAGTGAAACCCACCCTTTTGCCCAGGGCGTTCTAGTAATGAGTAATGTTGTAAAACCGCAGGTTTTGCCATTGTCCTTTTTCCACGGGTTTTGTGTTCTCTCCAACAAAGCCGTAAGGCGCCAACCCTCTTAAATCTTCCTTACAAGAGACAGATGTAATTGTTAAAAGCAGACATCTTTGTGTGCGGTCCTTCCCACCAATCTCTCATTAATTTCAAATGTAAGTACTGTACAACTTTCACGCTGAGGTGTTGTTCCGATAGCGTTCAGCCAAATACTGAGATACAAAAGTTGTAAAGTCTAACAACAGATTCGCCGACTGTATTTTATAGAACTGAAGACGTACAAGCAGCTCTTGCTAATCGAAAGTTCACAGGGCTTGGTTCTTCAGAGTACATCCGACTGTTAAACTGAAAGTATTAAGTTGCTGAAATTGAGTACAAAAGACTCAACACTTCCTGGAAACGGAAGGGAACGTGGATTTTCCACTTATAATGTAGTTTGGTTGTCGCGACCATTTGACGCTGCAACTCAAACCTTCAGGAACTAGAATTAGTAGAAATGAATTGTTTTGGAGATGTTTCATGTTATGAAACGAAATTAATTCAGCACTAATTGAGAGATAAAATTACGAAGTGATTAGCCAGTTACACTGAATAGTTATGCGTCTGTACTTTATGAAATGTTTCAAAAGAGCTGCTCTTGTTTGGCTATATATACACTTTCAAACCCAAATTCAAAACCATAAACTCGAAACATTTGTACTTTACAAGGGGTTTTCGTCAAGTGGTTCAAAAGTTAGAACGAATAACACCAATCATTTCTGCTTTTCAAGACAAGCAAAATGAATGGTCATTTTATGGCCTTGTATGGGTTTTCGTCATGTTGAAAAGTTAGAACGAATAACCGCGCCAATCATTTATACTCTTCAAGACAAGGAAAATGGATGGTTTGGAGGTTTTTAGAATGGATAACACTACAATTTCCTATTCTTCAGGACATAAAAAATACATGGTCATTAATATGGGTTTGTGACAATTAGCTGGCTCGAAATCGTCTTCAGCGGCATCAGGGTTTTTAAAATATTCATGAATATTTGACAAACAATATTTGGGTCAACTTCCTGCATTGAAGTACTACATAAATACTCGGCCATTTGATGATCAACACTTTTCTAAAGGCGAGAACGGAAAAAAGAACGCCAATACAAAAAGGATGCAAAAATAGATGCAGAAAATTACTAACATATCTCCGGACGGAACCTAGAATTTGGCACGTTTTTTGCCTTTGGACTAAATTTTGCTCGACGTCCAATTGACTGGTGATTGAACGGAATGTCAATATCAGCTGTTGTATTGTCACTACAGTCCTTTGTTGCTTACAAAGTAATAGCTGTTAGAAGTTACGACCATTTGAAGAAATTGTATTGACTTATAAAAACAGTTCGAATTTTAGTAATATTGATGCGTGGTAATTAATAGAATATATATTGATTATGAGTAGATATAACATTCCAGTCCACTGAGATACACGCAATGAAGAACATGCGGACTGTACAAATAACGGGTAATTAGCTACGTCGATCTTGATTTGTCGCTCTTTATGAAAGTTTATAAAATGAGTCAAACCAATATGTAATGGACAACACATGTTAACAGCCTGCAACAGGATGACAATTTTTCATGTCTGTATAAACTAGATTTGCGATTAAGTGTCCCATAACAAGCTCATAAAAATATAAGGCGAATATCTGTTTGATGTGGGACGAGATAAGAAATCAAGACATCTTTGTTCGATGTTTGGATTGTAGAAGCGTTTCTCAAGATGTTCTACTGGAAATCTCAAAGAACACTGACATAAATGAAACCAGCTGCGGCCAGCTATTTGGGTCATATATCAGGATATTTGAAAGATAACAAAAATGGACAAAAGTGAAAACAGTCTTTCTGGTTTCACACCAACCAAGTGAATCTGTTTGCTGTTTCACGCCTTTAGGCTTTAATGGCTTGGTGTAACTCCATTATTAACCGATTAGCTCGTTGAATATGATCAACACGCTTTTTCAGAAAAGGATAAAGATTTATCATCTTCGATAACATGTTGTTTTTCAAAGTCAATAGATTGACGGATTTTCTTCTGATAGGCATCTAAGGCCATCTAGCAGCGCCGCAATCAAATAAATAAAATAACATTCGATATTTTGGGGAAAGTGCTGAAAGGGAGCAAAGTTTACTCCAGTGATTTTTCAAGACTGAAGGGTTTCTATGTAGATCATATTTAATTCACCAAACTCAGGGTCAAACGATTTTCCGTTCAAACGAAAAATATTTAAAGGTCATCAAAGGCGTGCGGCCAGGAGAATTAATCACACTAAAGACTGAAAATGATGGCAGATGGCCAGTCAATTTAGCGGGTGATTTGCAAACCATCATGGTCCACATTTCAAAACTGAGCACAGCAGGCATTTGAAGTGAACCACCTTCCAAAGTCACTTCGCTATGCAGGTGGTAGTCTGTCTATTTACTGAAGTAGAAGATATACGCGCTCGGAAGGGTAATCATTCCAGTCAAACAGCAGGTTGGTCGTAGACGGCTCAGACCATGCAGGATCTTCTAATGATAAATTGGGGTCAGAAATTGCACTAAATACCTTGCGTGTGATATGCAACTAGTGATGCCCATATCACTGATTTATCGGGCGATATCTAGCTTATTTACCGGCTCAGCTGTACTCAATGATAACCTCCTAAAGGGGAACGATTAAACTGAACCTGCACAACGCAGCAACCAATCACCATTCGACCTGTAATTTTCATACATTCACTCTGTGTTTTTGCCCGACAGGTCGAGGTCAGCTTGAAGTAAGTGCACCAGATTTTATCAAGATGTTTATCAGTGATGCATGTTGCAAAACAAAAATTCTTTCCACAGTTAAGATTGCTGACCAGTCTGAGCAAAAGCTTTTGGCCTCTCATACATGTTGTACTGAATTAACTGCTTCCAAAGGCAAACCAGACTCTAGTGCAACTCCTCCATGGTTTGATTAGGTCTCAGGCAGCTGATTGCCTGCAATAATGAACTGATTACAGATTTTCATTAAGAAAGATGAACCGATTAATTGAAACACTAATATAAAGGCCAGATTAGAAGACAGATTTATTAAAAATGGATGGACAGCTCATAGAGAGCACCGATATGTTACAATGAACCCAGCTTGTGAAAACGTGACCGAGCAAGTTATTTCAAATTACTACTAACGACTACCGCCATTGGCCTTTAAGACTGCTTACCTTTATCTCTTGCTTCTAACACCAGAGAAAATGAGCCCTGAAACATTGAAAGGAAAGAGTTATAAACTTATAGTATCTAACATTAACCAACATCCTCAGTGGAGAAACGACCTGCATATATTTTCACAAGTTTCCCACTTTTAACGGCTTTCGAATCCTAATGATTTTTTGGCACGGCACATTCTTAACATAGTTCCAAATTTCACGAATACATTTCTAAAATATTGGTAGAGATGGTTAGTTTTAGAGTAGAAATAGTACACAATTGTATCCGACAAGAAAACAATTTGAAGTTTGTATCGGACTTGGACATTGCTAGTGCTACAGGGAAGATCCCGGTTTTGTGCTGAAAATGTACTGGTTTGCATTGTCTTTATCGCAGGGTTTTGCGTATTGATTCCGTTGTCCAAAGAAATATTTACAGCACACAGATAAAATGAGATATAGTTGTCACGTTTCTGGGCTACTATACTACATACAGTATGAAAACGACATTAGCAACTGCTTGGCTGACTAAACATATCACACATATATATATTCATTTTTATTTGAATTTTGCGCGAGAAAACAGTGTCGAAACAGCCTGTCGGCCTTACTGGTTCAACTATTCCCACGCATGCTACGTTTATTTATATGAACGATTAAATTAAAATATTGTAAGAAAGACTCACATATCTATAGTCAGATTGAAAATGTTTACTATATTTGGAACCGGAAAATTCTGGGCGTGGTTGTGGAATGTGATCGTTGCTCGTGTACCGTTACTCAGAATTTTAGATTTGATACTTTTCAACAGCAACTCAACAGGACAGGAGAAACATTTACGACACGTGCAGCAAGTTTATAAAGCTACCTTTATTGTTATTAAAATTACTCATCTAAGATCTTAAGCAAGTGTCAGTTTTATCACGGGTTGGGTCACTTGCTGGCCCCTGCATTGAAATACACAAAGCCGACGATCAGTTGATTCTTATCTTTGATACAAGTTGCACATGGATTTAAAAAATTGAAACTATGATTACTCATCGCCGCATTGATAAGCTGTGTAAATGGGCTCTTGCCGAAACAGTGAACCACTTAATATAAAGATTAATGATATTAGATCTGCATATAGAGAAATAACGAGCCAACGAGCAAGACAGAAAACTCTATCTAAACATACTTTATTTGCTTTGAAGGTCTCTAGGAAGAAGAATCCTTTATTAGTTCCAAAATCTGATCAGTTATTCGGTGTCTTAGCCAACTTAGTAAAGGGAAAGTTAAATGCAATCGTTTAACTGGACTGAAAATACTCAAATAGCCCAATAAAACACGCAATTGAATTACTTCACGACTGCCTTGTTGCTTTTTATAGCTCTTTTTAACAATGCAGCTAATTTTACACCAAGAATTACAGTATATTGAGTGTGAATTGGCATTTTACAAAACTGTCCAGAAAAAATTCCTGGCAAATTGAGTTATTTTTTCTTTCCTGTTATAATCCACTGTTAAATCTTCTCCAAATTAATGGCCCTCGTGCCCATGACCATGGTGTTCGTCAAAGTTATTTTATGCGGGGGACTGAACTCGGCCGCCACTGAGTTATAAGCAGTCATATCATATTATATCTTCCAACTTTTAATAATTGCTCAATTTTCAATATTCGCATATGATTCTAAGGAAATAAATAAACAGCCAATTGATCTGAGATTGTCTCACGAAACGCGACCGGCACGCGTGGCTGTGTATTGATATGACAACCTGACGCGTGCACTGAGATATAATTTGCCGATATTGCTTCTTTAAAATAACACTAACAGAAAAAGACTACTACTGAATGCGATCTAAAGAGACAAACACTCACCAGTCCCTAATTTTTAAACCTTTCCACAATTTTCAACAATATAATGCTATTTTACCGAACTTTTCAATTTTAATTCTACGGACTACCACAGCGAAGATATACGGCTACTCACCTTCCACGAAAAATCAATTTCCAGCTGTAACGTATTATTCGTCTTTAAGGAGAAGGAATTAGCTCCCAACACACGAGTCTTTTCATGGCCAAGGTTGCAACTACCCGCTTGCTGTTCATACGGCCTTAGGCATGCGGAAAAGAACGTACGACAAGGCGCAATGCAGCGTCCGTCATCAGTCGCCACTCCGTTTATACCGCAACATTGCCCGGTGGAAACCCTCCCTCGAGGATTCCACATTTCTCTTAATGTCACCTCGAATTTCCCGCCCGCCAGCACCTGACACAAAACAGTAAACTTGCTTATCATGTACCAAATGTTAAAACAAAATATAGAATAAGAAAGGCACCATAAGATATTAAAAACAAAATACAAAATAAAGTGTAACTCTTTGTTGATTTAATACCTATGGCTATGCTGTAGTTACGTTTAAGTATTATAAACCATTGTTAAAATATTCTGGCTTGGTTGGGTAAACTGAGGAAATGTTGAAAAAAAAACCAGAAAAAAGATGTTGCTTTTTATCCGGTATCAGAGCATAGCAAAAGATACAGTTACACTCCGGGGAAAAAAGGGCGAAAAGGTCTGCGGCATGGTGGAGGAAAAGCTCTTCAAAGTGACCACATTATTCATCGTCTTATTTTGTAAATGCAAACTTATAAGAAAAAATACTGCCATGGTTATATATTTTTTAAAAAAAAGCCCATGTGGCTATTTATTTCTCCAAATCACATTTTTAAGTTATTGCCTTTATTAGCAATGAAGAACAAAGAAACGTGTAAACAGAGGAATATTAATATTTTGATAGATGAAGGTGGAAATGGCTGATTTACAAATCATATTCAGTACTGTATCAATATTACAATATAAACTAACAAAAGCAATATGAAGAGAATTTCATGTTTAGAATTCTGAAGTATTTTCGGGATTTCTAGGAAGTTTATTAGTTTCATGTATTAACGTCTACACGCTCGATATAGAAGTCATTTAAGGTATAACACACTCACACAGCTAGAGCTGCCGGCTGGAGTTTTATACATGAGGTAAAGAAACTGAGATCAAACTCCGCAGAAGGGCAGTATTTTGGCGACCCTGATCGCTTCTTGCTTTGGGTTCCATATAACAGCACCTCATTTTGCGTAATACGTTAGGAGAACATCGAATAAGTCTACACCAGTGTGTTTGTTTGGGACTAGTCCGGAATAGGAATACATTTTAGAATATTCCCGAATATTTCGATTCACATTTTATAATAAATCCGTAATCGGAATAGAACACTCTCTTCCAAATAATCCATGTATTCCTGTTCCAGAATAGTCTCAAACGAATGAGAATCAGCTTCAATTTATCGGAACTAAAGGGTCCTCAAAGGAAGACGTCCCCCTCAATCGTGAAGGAATGTACAAAATCGTGTATTATATTGTTATGTTGTGGAAAGAGCTGTTTGGACCAGTAGAGATGTGTGGTTAGTCTAGCATTCAAAGGAGACAAGGCACTGAAGCTAATGATATTTGGACAGGAAATTGACGTCTGGTAAAATATACTTATGTGGTTTAGTCGAAACTCGAACTGAGATTATGATAGTACTTTTCAGTTCAAAAGCCACCAACGATGAGAAAAAAATTCTACTTCTATGTTCATGTCGATCAGATTGTTTAACAGCTAAGACAAGCAAAAGTTAGTGGCTGTTTACTCTTCGTGATTAAACACCCAATTTCAGTAACAACAAAACCTAGAATTTTTTTATCACCGGAAGGTATGCAAAATAGTGGCATTGGTGTTACCGTTAGAGTTATCGCGAAATATGGGAATCAAGAACGAAGAAGTGACATTTTCTTGGCGTGAAGGATTTTCGCTGGCAAAATAACTACACAAACATTACCAAAACAAAACACTTGGTACGATAATTAACGGGGCCGGGTAATTTCCCTGTGGTCAGCAAATACCTGTATTATCAGAAAAGATGGTTATTATCCCAGACTCAGCTAAAATCAATAACATAATTATAGCGCTGAATAGACTTATGTAAATGATCCAAAATAAAGATTACATGAACTGTTGGTAACCACGCAAATACTTACATTTGGAATTAGGTTTACGACTAACAATACAAGCAGAACCCGTGAAAGTGGCGTGACGATGCTATCTGCCTTCGAAACTGCCGTCGTTCTCTTCCGAGGAGATTTTCTTAACTGCATGAACTTCACAATCGATTTGGAAGACGAAATTAACCTTTAGGATAAGTGAGCCTCCGCTCTGAGAGGTTCGAGCTGCTAGTCTTTGGTTTGGTGATATAGTCTGAAAGAGAAAAAAGGTGTCATGATTCGTGGCCGGTTGGTATTCACTATAAAGGCACCACAAGTTGTTAAAAACAAAACAAATCTCGACGGTGTGCATCCATGTGTATTTCCCTGATAATTTGCTAATAATAACTACTTACATTATTTTAAAAAGGATATTAATCGTTTCTACTCGCACCGTCGAGCATTAATAACGCGGTTCGTTAAGTCCTGCATGTTAAACAGTCACTTCGTTGGCCCGCGAAAGTTTCTCAGACAGTCTGGCTAACTGTCTATCCATTCCGCTTGTACGCTGTTGTGAAATCAAGAGTTTTAAACGACCTTTCAGTGATGTAAATGCTTACAGCGTGTAATATAAAACTTGAGCTAAATGAAACAGCTGGCGTCGAAAAAGCACCTAGAAAAAAATCTGGACATGCACAGACGTGTCACAAACTCACATGCCTATGACATATATTATGAAAGCCCGAGAATCCACAGTGTTGCTCCACTCAGCTTGTATTCCGGTTGTCAGTAGCTCGTGTTTCGATGTCAAACATTTCATTTATCACTGCTACGACCAATTTTGACCGCAATGGATGAGAAGTGTGAGAGATATGAATCCCTATACCCAGGTGAATGACTTGCTGGAATTTTTGGTGTAACATTTTAAAGTATGACTTCATCCGGAAATACCGGCAAATCGATCTGTGTATTAAGACAGATTTCAATTACTTGTTGGTGTAGCACTTGTTTGTCAGTCGTTTCCTTTGCGGCAGATTTGTGCACAATATTCAGTCGTGAGTTAGTAACATTTGCGATACGGATGAGAGATTATGGATTTATGATTTCAGACGAACTCTATCGTTAGAGTAGACAAAAAGCTTTCAAAACACTACCGGTTCTTCTGATAGCAATCTCGGTGTTAAATTAAGTTTAGTCTACCAGAACTACTGGTTTACTTGATTAAAATGAATAAATAGCTGCTGAGAAAATGCCTCAGCGAATGTATTATGTTGGACAATTACTTATTTTCCGAATAAAAATGTGAGGGAGCTACAAAGTATGTAAACATCAACTGGTTAACAAACACAATCACTCAATCGGTGGTTCTTGATGGCCATCGACCACTTTTATAGAGGAGGATACACAAAGTTAAATGACAATGAAAAATGTTTTGTGGTGAGCACGCGCAAGCAATTTATTTAAGTGCTTTTATATTAAAACAAAAGATAATCAAGATTCAAGCCACTGACAGTGAGCTGAAATTAACAAGAGTTGTCGTCATTTAAAAAAACACTAATAGATTTGTTAAAGCACATCGGGGACTCCCCTAGTGAGTTACAGCTGATTTTTTTGGAACTTCAAATTGCGACACAGGATTCCCAATTGTTTCTTACTTCTTTTCGCCATTTTATTTGATTCAGTCTGTGTTTACAGAACAATATATTCGCGGTCACAATCTTGCGAAGCATCATAACATTCATTTAGTATTGTTAAGTTAATCTGACAGTTTGAAAGCACAGACTTGGCTATCCCGATGCTAGAATGATGGTGTAATAGCGCGAAATAAAAACTCACCCGAATGTTGACTAAGCCATCCACTTACTTTTTAAGATGTTACTGTCAAGGTTAGTCGTCCGGATGCAAAACCCACATCAATAGACAATACAATTTTACCAGCATCAGATGATATCTTTTCGTTGCACCAAGTTGAGAATTCGTGTCCGACTCTTCCCCGTTAAACATCAGCAATGCTGAGTGACGTGCTATGTGATTCGGGTAATGCAATAAAGGGCCACGTGCAAATCTAGGAATTTGGCCTTTGCTTAGTTTAAAAACTAGGGAGGATCGACAAGAGAATCTTGTAAAAACTTGCCTAAGTTTCAAACTGCTATTCCTTCGTCAAAGTGAAGGATATCACGTAATAAGGTCATACACGTTATAATTAGCACTTCTCAGCGAAGCGAAATCGTCAGGCATGAATGCACCGCGTGTGAGCGAATGCGATCGCTAACTCCCAAGCTCTTGTCAGATATTGCTGAAACTGCATAAAATAACGAAAAGGGAACTTTAGTCAGTTTCTTGTGTTCAACTGATTTATCTCATTTCAACTGGGACCACCCGCGTTTTTCGCCAGAAGTTTTCCTGGGTAATTAATAGGAGCCAGCGAAATCAGTTTGATGGATTTATTATTCTGACTGATAGATGAGCTGCAGCGAGCGGGAGAGATAAGCAGATGGGGTCGATTGTTTCTAAGTGACGAGCGCAGTGTCCCGTGGTTTGACCCCATGACCTGGGTTTCCCCTCTCTACTCGCAGACGTCCAGGCAAACAAAATAGCGCGACTCCAAGACAAATATTGTCATAATTCAAATTATCTACGACGAGGTAATCAAAAGAGAAGAAAGGCAAATAAGCAGCACGCTTTTAAGTTATTTTAGGGCAGTTGGATCAGTTGTTTTTGTACAAATAAAATAACAATAACACGGCGGTAGACCACCCCAAAAGCCGGTCGAGAACACGTGCCGTTCTCAAGCCGTTCAACATGCTTTGGAAAGTAAATATGAAGCAAACCTCGGGAGCAAACAGCGGCAAAATGTAGGTGTTTAAGGAAGTTATTAACTCTCACGTTCACATTAATAACAAGAAGCTTTTCTCACATTTGCCTCGAAACGGTTGATCGCTTTGGATGTAGTTTTAATCCGAAATGTCGACTTGTCTCACTTCCCACCCGGCTTGGCCCTCCCAGTGAAAGGTTATGACGTCTCATAGGCTTGTTCCGTTGCACTGGAAAATGTCTGAAAACGGACGTTCAATCCGAAAGAATTATCAACATGGCAGGATTTATCGAATTAATGAAAAGTTTATTTTGGCCATAGTCGGAAAAGAAAGGCTCTGATCAATATAGGATATTCAACGGTACTTTGTAGTCATATTTTAAAAAGTGTAACTGTAAGAATGTGAGGTGAGTAGTTGCAATGTTGTGTGGCTGGTTTTGCATCTAGATATTCGTATACAAGTTTAACTTCGACAGGATGCGATCCTCCACAGTTTCTTACACTATGCACCTGGGTCTCAAACGAACCAACAACTGAGTTACAGAAAAGTGAAATTTTGCACAACAATCAGTGGACTAGTCTAATTTATTATCCGGATTATGGGTTTAACAAACTATCAGACGCAAATGTAATAGAAGCTGCCACAGCTAATTCGGTACATTTATAATCCTCCGGCTGGCACAGTTACCACTCCACCCTCTTGCTCTTTTAAACACTACAATAACACAACTAGCGGAAACTGAAGATTCGTAATTCGGTACATACTCACGAGACGAGTGTGAGAAGGCGATATAAGTGAGGCGCGAGGAGTACCTCCTGTTCTGCTCTGTGTGGCTTTCGATTCACTGCAGGCACCGTTACATTTCAGCTTGGGACGGCTAAAAACCACTCCTGGCTTCTATCATTACAAAGCCTGGTGTTAAAAACGCGCAGACAAGCACCAAACTAAAGTCTCAACTTAGAAAGGTTTTCAATGTTATAAAATGTTATTCCTTTGAAAGGCGCAGTCAACCCCGGAACGCAACCGTCGCGATTGGATTGTGCCGAGATTTTCTCTTGAGACCATGAGAGGAGCGACTTTCAGGCATTGTTTTGACGGAAACCAGATTCACAGTTTCAAACCGCGCCTAAACGTGTAATTCCTCGCAGATGTGTAAATATGTTGATTATAGCGCTATTCTATCCAATCACACATTTCCTTCAGCACATATCATTTGCCAAGTGGACTTCGACACAAACGCTAATTTACTACAAACAAAGGAGATTGTTTTTACAAAACTCACGGGGGATGGCGCACTTTAGAAGCATTGCTTCAGTAAATGACGCTTT
Organism: Antipathozoanthus remengesaui; assembly: GCA_025434805.1. Taxonomy (NCBI): domain Eukaryota; kingdom Metazoa; phylum Cnidaria; class Anthozoa; order Zoantharia; family Parazoanthidae; genus Antipathozoanthus; species Antipathozoanthus remengesaui. The sequence goes on along the minus strand of JANSTR010212811.1, from coordinate 10,248 downwards.
GCGGAGTGGGTTTCAGAGGTATACGATTTGTGGTATGGATTACAATTTGAAGTTTTCGGTGTCCGAGCTATTGACATTTTCCATTGATAACAACCCCAAGTGTCATATCATGCCACATAATTCGATTAAGAACGGCAATTAGCAGGTCCACTCTAGGTGTTTAAGATCAAATATTTACAGAATTTGGACATGACAGTAAAAAGACCACAACTTAACTTTACAGAGGGTGGTTTTGGATAGGGTACACTCACGTGATTTTGGTAGAAATGACAGCTCTTGCATCAAACTCCAGGATCTAATTATGTAGATGAACGTATTATTAATTAAAGATTATATTATATTATATCACAATCTGCTGATAAAATCAGTATACCAATTACTATATAGTAGACTGTCCTCCAGAACACAACCATACTTGGTTCATGTGCGTTTTCGTACAACCCATATCTAAAAATAAAATCCATGCAATCAACAAACAGTTCGTGAAACAGAACATTCTCGAACTTTTAAACTGAAAATCCAAGTTTTGACAATCGAATTGGCGGCAATACGCAACCTCAGCAGAAATCAAAATATGTCTTAACCGGCTTCTTGGCAAAACAAGTGGTTATGCATGCTATAAAACTAAAATACTGAAGAAGCGGCCACAAGGCAAGGAACTAAAAAACAGCCCGGCTCGCCCACACGAACCCAAACTGAGCTATTCTCATGTGCATGTCATTTTCAGCACGGACGCAAGTGGGATATCGTTTTTGCTCTCCGTTTGAGTAGAAAAATGTTCCATTGAATTACATGTACACGTTTTGCTTTTATGAAGGTGCATGTTTAATGACAGTGGACAGATTTTGTCGCTCTCCGAAGGCTTTTCAAATTTGAGCAGCCTCCAACTCATGAGCGAGTTTGGACCACCCCATAGTCACCGGTTTGCGGTCGAATAGCGAAATTGGTCCTCGAGTTATTTTTTATCGCAAAAGGGAAGAAGTTCGTTATTAAAATTAAGAGGATTTTGTAAAAGTATCAACTTGTTGCTAGCTCTCCGGATATTTCAATTGAGAGAGGTTTTCCGCGTGTAGAAGGCGCTTTAGCTGGGTCAGTAACTTTGTACATATGATAGAACAAATTTTGCGTCCAGTTTTCCGAATCGGCGAATGAAATACAACACTACAATATACCTGAACTGTCTTGTTTGTCTTTGAGTTTGAATCCTGAATTTGTTTTAAATTCCGAAGAACATCTAAGCTCACTGAGTTTTTACAACCGAGATCAGTGCCAGTGGACTCAGTGGTAGTGCATGATTTGGCACAGAGTTAAAATTGTGCAGCACCCTCGACCACAACATTACCCTGCTTGAATTTTCAACATAGTATCAATATGAGCTTTATGTTTTCTTAAAAAAAGTGTCACCCTCTTCAAGGGGGGTCCAAGACTCGACAGAGCAGTGTGTTGGCGATGCTTAAATAGACACAGGCGGGGTACCATTAAAATTTCAGTGAAATTTGTAACGTTTATATTTAGAATTTGGGAGGCGATAAGATTCAAGAACGGGTCCGGCGAACTGTGGAAAAACCGTTCACGCTTTCATTTAACAAACCAGATGTTATTTTTTCAGTATTTAGTTGATAGGCTAGCGTTGCGATAAGAGGAAAAGGAAAGACAAAAATAGAAACAAGGTTCAGGAAAGTTGAGGGCATTGACGTCATCAACATACCAGTCGTGTTTGCTCCCGAGTGTTTCAACTGCTTTACCTTGGTCAAAACAAGAAAGAAACCATATCGCTGGAAGATTGGCGGATTGACGGCGCCGAGCTGAAGAATCTGCGAGAAATATTTGAACTTGGAAGCTGTGCACATACACATTGTCACGAATAGTCAATTCGAAAACTTCACACTCACTTGTCAATACACCAGCGCGAATCATGTTGGAACTACTTTAGGTCTCACATGAAAAAGAATGCAGACACTGACAGGCATTAATACCAACTTGTACTGCATTAATCTCTACTTCAGCTCTTGATATTAGATCTTTTATCCGATAAAGTGAACCACATCAACGATATACCACATTATTCTTTAATATTTCGCTTCATTACTCGGACAGGAATCGTAAATGGTGTAAAACTAAATATGCCCACCATATAAATAGGTACAACACTATTAAATTTCGAAAACTTGTCTTCGCAGTGCATTGTGCTGATTATAAAATTTGATTATGAGCGGAGTGGATGATTGTGAGCACGCTTTGCCTTTGGGGTATTTTATGATTGTGCGCGTGTCTTTCTCATACTCATAGCAGATGAGCTAGCTAAAACTGTAAAAGTGAAATATTTATGAGTATCCCTGATCAGGTAGTGCAACCATGATTGAACTTGTGCAACAGTCTAACACATATCATCATCATGAAAGTTCCGCGAGCCTTTTTCAGTTTTCACCATCCAATATTAATATAGAGCGCGCGAGGCGCGTGCCACGTGTTTCGCCTAATCTGGAGTCTGCAGTGGACGCAATTCACAAATCAGATGTCAAACGGCGTTTAACCCTGACTCACCTCAACAAGCTAGGTTCTCTAGTCCATTCTCAGCTTGCTTAACTTATGAACACCCTGTCACTGCTGGGTATGAAAATTATAAAATAGAGTTTTTCTTTAAAAAACCAATAATTCCTGTTCGGTTTAAGTCTTTAACTCAATGCTGCATGGTTCAAACAAAAACCTCAGATGTTCTGTTTTTTAGGTCACTAGTCAGTTGACCTAATTTGTCAGCTTTTTTGCCCTTATCGCACTCAGGAACGGATTTCTAGTGAGAAGTGGACCTAATCGTTATCGAATTGTTCTCTCGGATTAATGCGGCGAGCCAGAGTCCGTTACAGGCCTTTAGAGAAATATAAACACTAACAGACAAAGTAGAGGGAATTGTTATTTTTGCAAACGGGCGCAGGCATGTTATCTGAGAACATTTTTTAATACGTTCGCTTCTTCTAATCGTTTTTAATCAGTCATATATTTATAAATTCTTCACTTCTATTGCCCGGTTCTATTTTCGGTTACTTTTGAAATTGTCCTCCTGGTTCCTATTTACAATATTTGCCCGGTTGTCGAGTCTATTTTGGTCAAACCAAGAAGAAAATATTGTCGCATGCGGGATTAAACGGATGGCCAATTAAGAACGGAAGCTGGGCGAGTGGTGGATCAACATATGATATGCAGCGAATGGCGATAGCAAGTCTTTCACAGTGATAAGAATGCTAGGAATAGTATTAATTATGACACCAAGTCTCAACTCTGACATTTATGGAATTTACGATATTTGATTAAGTTGATCAAATTATGAACCAAGATGGCAACACGCGCGCGTGAAAAATGATTGCTGTTATTAAAATTATGGCATTTTACAGTTTACAGTCATCAGACCACTGAATCTATCCATATACTGTGTGATTGTTATATACGCCGATTGTACATACAACATTGTAGCACAGTCAAAACCGTAGGAAATGGCAATGCTCTTCGTTTTAATCAAGTGCATGGTTGTCGGAAGCTAATCCATTATTATAATTCAAAAAAATTAATTAGCCCCAGACAATCTGATTAGCGTTTCTCCTAAAGCGCAATCTCGAATCTGAACATAGAGTTTGGCGCGAACTGAGCAAACAAGAAGTTTGGATGAAGATGAAATGAGAGATTTTGCTGCAAAAACAGAAATCTTATCTCCGGTTTCAAAGTGCAAGCATAAAATGCTTCCATACTGTCTACTTGGTCAACTGGCTAGTTCTACTGATGCGGTGTTCGCACGGAGATCAGAGGACCATCGGTAACGCAGTAGTTGTTAGTCTTAGTATAAATTTGAACCAAAACTCAAAAGAAAGTACAGCTGATTTTTAAATATATTATAGTAGCTAGTGATAACAGAGTCGAGCAACCTTCAAGGCATGCGTGCCGTGGTAGTTTCGCGCTTTGCAGAAACATTTGTAAAACGTTGGAAATTAAATTGACGATTAATAATTAAATTGACTAATTCATATTTCATATTTATGCTTTTATGAATCAAGTCTTGTTGTTTGTTTGAACTGTTTTAGGGAGCAGTCAATATTTATGGCCGGGGTTGGGGATGAAGAGAAAATGGTTGGGTAAAAGAAAATTTGAGGTACTTTAGGTTGGGTAAAAGGAAAATTTTACTTAGAAATGGTTGCGGGGTAAAGGAAAAAAATAGCCAGAGGCTAGACTAGGCAGTTGGCTAGATATTTGCAATTTGTTTTACTAAAGTCCGAGAAGAGCAATATTCTAACATTAAATTGCTGCAGCTCAGTCTCGGCATTATTGATAGTTGTATCGTTTGTGGACTGATGCGCTCCGAATTTAGTGAGTTCATAGCGATGACTGGTACCGATCACCAAGCAAGAAAAAGAAGCTATGTTTTAATCTGTGACAGTTGTGTAGTTTGTGACATTTAGTATAAAACTTAGCCAGACAAACACATTGACACTTCTATCATGTTTTAAAATTTGTTACAGCAGGGTTGCTATAGTAAAAAATCTGGCTGTTTGCCAACAGTTTTAACTGATTAATAATTATGTTAATTAAAGAATCAAAAACAACACCCACTCTACAATAGTCATGCAATATTGTCTGGGTGAATTAATATGGCAGTAGGTTTCACGCATGCAACTAGTTACCAGCCTTTTACCAGCCTTTTGATTTACTGGGAAAAATGAACAATGCAATTTTCGAATGTATCCAAGACATTATTTTTCCTTCCAAATTTTAAAAATAAAATGTGTTGATTGTCATTATTGGAACGTGACGCCCATCATGGCGTTACAAAATCATGTCACGCAACCGCTAGCGATCGACTCGAACAGATTGAATCTGTGATTCGTCAAACTTCATTTGGATGCTACGGCGGCAGTTCCTGGATAACTGAAATCGAGAAAATCGAAATTTTACGACCTTTACTTTTAGCATTAATAAAGTCTGAAATAAGCCGTAAGTACAATGATTCGACTATATGTATTAAAACTTCAATTGGTTTTGGGGGACGCTGTCTCAACATTAGAGTCGTCTTTATGGATTCTAAAGCATGTTTTAAGGTCTATAACTTGATCTCTGTTTACCCTAAAAGCATCAAAGTTGCATTGGTCAAATGACAACTCTGAACATTATCTTTCATGTTGTGGTGTCAGTTTATCGATTAGTTAAGTTTGAAACTCGCCCCAGTCCCCCGCGCAATTCCGGAATGGCCAATGTATTGGTATTACTAATTAACAATAGCTCGCTATTTCTATCGGCTGATAGTTCATGAGACCGTAGGCCGAATGAACTATCAAACTGCCGATAGAAACTGAGAGCGAATATTCTAATTGTTTTTTAATAGAAATCTCTAGGCATGAAACAAACCATTCCATGAAATTATAAAATTAAAACTTGTGTAAAAAAAGTTTACTGAGTTTCAGTTTGTGTTGTTTTTCGTGCGCACGGGAGACTCGCGTTCACGAGCAAAACCAAGTTTGGTTATTATTCAAGTTAAACGTTGCTCACACAATGTTTTGTACCACTTTGGGTTTTTTTGGAACGGTTTTGGATAGGAGACTCGCAAACATAATTGCAATGGGAAACCGACTCCACTTTGGATGTGAGAGATGAATGTGTCACGGAGGGGTCTATTGCGTGATAGACCATGAATTAGATAGCTAATCAAATTGAAACATTTGAATTAGATAGTGACTAGATTTCTACTAATACATATTAGCCTCGTCTGCTCGGTCCTTACGGTAAGCAGTAAGTTATGGATCCTCGAATTTTCCTTCCCTATTTCCATGAAAGGAAGTAAAAAAAAAATCGGTCCATAATTTGCCAAGCAAAAATTTGGCTAATATAAGGTATGCAAACTGGTAAACAATTTATAACCGCTGATGTGCCATTGTATACGAGTCTATTTTAATTTTGCAACATGCAATGACGCAGGGCGGTGTCAAGGGAAATCCGAAGGTGGCCAGTGTACCCTCAGTTGCGCGGTTACTTTTAAAGGCATCTACAAAGTCGTTGCCACTTCATCAGTGAAAACGATTAGCCCATAACAGTCTATTCAAAACCAAGCGCAAGAACATTGTTTATAATCACACTTAATAGATGTGTGCTATGTGTAAGAAATCTTCATAAGTTTAATACGTTTTAGACTCTAAATTGTAAAATAAGGCATTAAAAACACAATTATAAAATTTAAAACGGAATGAGCATTTCACGTTTTCAAGGCGTCTTCAAAATGCAAAACCTGACGATGCCTAAGTGGAGCAACAAAGTTGTTATGCTTTTTATAATTCTATTATGACGGTAAACTCTATTTTGAACGTTTTAGACTTTTGAATTGCGTTTTCAACCGCCTGGAAAACATCAGACAAACTGAAATTCAAATTGTTTTGAGGACATATCACAGTATACAGAGAAGCTTGCAATCGCGGCACTCAAATGTGCCCCGTAGTTTTTTAAGGTTTGCTATCGCACTGATGCAATGCACACCTGCCCAAAGGTGCAAAGAGATTGCCGGAGACCAGTTTTGAATTGGTAGTTACCGCTGATTACAATGAATACAGTTTCATGTTTACTTTGCAACCTTAAACTCAGTGTTATATAGTTATCATAACCATCGAGATGTGAGCTATCCAAAACTCCGTGTATTGTGTAATAGAGGAACTTACTCAGGTTAGTTCCTCATAAGTCCAAGTTACCGCTTCGATTCAATGTAGAAATAAATCTGTAGTGATTGTAATCAGCAGTTACCTGCGAATAATGCTATCACCCACATTGCATCGCCGGTTGTACGCCAAGTGTCCCTAGCACACCATGTAGATCGGATGGCTGTTCAGTCAATCCCTCTGTTAAACTTGTGCTCTTACTTAGAGTGTATATAACTATATAATTCTACAGCAATAACAGAAAATGGGTATCCCGTAGTACGTCAAGGACACTAAAATTGATCTTCTGTTTAACTTAACTCGCATCTTAATCTGGCACATTGTTTGTTATATCAACGCTTATTTCACCGTTTATGTAATATTTTGTGATTCGGTTTGAAGCTAGCGCGTTCAGAGGTATGCTTTTCAGTGCGATATCTGCTCCATGAAGGAAATTTTTAGCTATATATCTACTTTCACTCGAACTAACTCTGACATCTTCAAAAACATGCAGGCGTCCCTAATTACCTCCATCATGCTATTTCTAGTATTTGCAATCAAAACCGTACGTTGAGTTTAGTTGCAGCTAAAAATTCGTTCCTGACGACACAAGATATAACGAAGTATGACGACAGAACAAAGGAGGAGTGGGTGGGGTTGCCTTGGGTTCGGTTTTGGTTTGGGCTGCCCTTTTACACGAGGCCAACCTCCACACATGCAGCCACAGCAAACCGATTCAGTTACACCAGTCTGCGGCTATGAACTTATTCGTTCTTACTGCCACGATCAATCCGGTATCGTGAGTTTTATAAACTCTCTTTTTTTCCCCTAACTGTTGCAGGCAGGAGCGAAGTCGTGGTTGTGTCTATATCAAAAGAGTGGGTTTCCTCAGTAGACCCCCTTTGTGTTATTGTGCTACAATTACTAAACATTTTGTTCATTTGAAAACATAATAATAACATTTTAAAGCTAAAGTTCTCATTCCTAACACTATCCGGCCAGTGCAATTTGGGGACACCTGGACACTCGAGGGAGAAGGAATCAAGGAGGGTGAACATTGACCCAGAATTAAAACAAATAGAAAATTTCAAGAAAATAATTAAGTATGATGTAATTAGTAGATGACGTTACCATGTACAACGATGTAATGTCATAAAGCCGTCGTTTTCGTTTGTTGTGAATCAGAAGTTTATATACAAGGACAACATGTATATACACCATCCAAATTTCCATTTCCTTTTTAAAGCAATTTTTTTTAATTTAATTTAATTTTAGCAATTCTTTTTTAGAGCTCAACTTTGAGGTTAACAAATGGAACGGCATATAGTGTACATTTTAACGAATTTGTAATTCAATTCCAACGCACGGCAAATACTATCACAAAGAAACATAAAAAGAAAACAACAGCCGCAGTGACATACAAAATCAAAGATGCCGGATTTGTGACGTCACATTGTAATATGACGTCGCACATTCGCCATCTTGATTTTTTGACAAAGGCAGTGCGTAGTAACTATGACGGTAGAAACTCAGTTATAAAGTAGAAAGTGTCCCAGAAGCATAAAACTGAATATGAAATGACAACATAAAAGGAAAGACATTTTGACAAATCATCATGATCATTTATAAACCTTGTAAATAATATGCATAGAGAAATCACTGTATTTTGATTGGCTAAGAGCTCCTCTGTCAATCCCAAACAGTGCAATTACAAAAAACAGTGCAAATAACATGTAATTTGTACTAGCTGTAGACAAACATATTGGTGACCAGGTCTACTGAGACCTGAAGGATTCTTACCGTGTACAGGTAAAGTTTAATCGTATATATTGATTGATTGATTGATTTTATATTATAAAATCGCTCTCTCCCCTACACTTCTTTCATGCTCTCGTCACTTCCTGCGTGCTTTATTACTCTAAGGAGCACGGGTAATTCAGCTGTTCTAATTGTTAAATATACCATGAGTAAGATAGACAATCAAATTGAAGCATTTACATTAGATAGTGACCAGATTTCTACTAACAACCGTTATACTGACCTGTGCTGAAGCGACGCAAGCTCCGTTGCAAGTCTGTGAATCGCTGCACTGCCAGTCCGAGTACTGCTCTTTCAGTGTTGAACCCAGTAGCACCTTCGCACTAGACGTCACTCCCACAGAGCAATTCGGGCAGGTAATGTCAGAATAATTAGAGTCAATCCTCTGGAAATCATTTTTATCGCTTTTTATTACAGCGATTTCACTCTCTGCTATGGCCGGCTCCTCACCTATGACGAGATCTTTGCACATCGACTTGAAAGACTCGTCTACAAGTTCCAGAAATTGTCCTTTCACAGTCATGGAACTGTTACTGTAATCTGGTGCATCGATCATGTTACTGTAGACCAAGAGAATGGACTCGACCTTTGAAAAGAAAATTACGTATTTTGAAGCGTAAATTACATAAACACACGTCCAGGTGCGCTGTTTTCAAACACATCTCTCAAACGTATGAAAGATAAAAATCAACCTACCATAATTTTGCAAAATTTATACCAGAGACGAATTATCCGTCAATTTGAATTATCCATTTGACGAATAATCGATCTAAACCGTACCCTGAGAATCCTTGCGATTAGATAGATATCAGTCCCCATTCAACTCAAAGTCAAAACGGCCGGCAAATCCGTCTACATCTGGATATGAATTTAGAGAGGATTTTTTCGTCCGAGACGAAATCTGTTATGTAATCATGGACCAATCTAGCGAAGACAATTTTGGACCATATCTCGTCTTAACACTGGATTTATGTATACGAATCATACATCCCAGAAGGACCCTTCGTCTCACAAGGATAATTTGGCTCAGAAGGATAATTTGTCCCACAAGGATTATTCGTCTCACAAGGATAATTCGTCTCACAAGGATAATTCGTCACACAAGGATTATTCGTCTCAGAAGGATAATTCGTCCCACAAGGATAATTCGTCTCAGAAGGATAATTCGTTTTAGAAGGATAATTCGTCTCAGAAGGATAATTCGTCTCAGAGGGTTAATTCGTCTCAAAAAGATAATTCGTCTCAGAAGGATAATTCGTCTCACAAGGATAATTCGTCTCACAAGGATAATTCGTCTCACAAGGATAATTCGTCTCACAAGGATAATTCGTCTCACAAGCATAATTCGTCTCACAATAATAATTCGTCTCAGAAGGATAATTCGTCTCAGAAGGATAATTCGTCTCAGAAGGATAATTCGTCTCAGAAAGATATAATTCTTCTCAGAAGGATAATTCGTCTCAGAAGGATAATTCGTCTCAGAAGGATAATTCCTCTCAGAAGGATAATTCCTCTCAGAAGGATAATTCGTCTCAAAAGGATAATTCGTCTCAGAAAGATATAATTCTTCTCAGAAGGATAGAAGTAAGCTATAAATAATTTTGTTACAACTAATATTTGTTGGTCTTGTTAACGCTCTTGCATTCACATTTATATTCTCCATGTGATCAATTTGAACTGAATTGTGTGTCATAACATCGCATGTTACACAGCTGTGACAGAGTTGCTCACTCGACGGTGGCTGATTGGCGAATGAACCGAACAATGG
>JANSTR010212700.1:0-14756 GCA_025434805.1 Antipathozoanthus remengesaui | reverse complement strand
CATAGTACTTGCAATAGCGACACCATCACAATTTAAAATATTGTTAAACATTTGCATTTACAGAGCCTCAATAGCATCTGCGACGATCACACTTACACTATTAAAGACATTATCATTAACATCTGTATGACTGAGCATTGCAAGAAACTGTTGATATTCGATAAGATTTAGAAATGCATCACGTTGTGTATGAAGTAATTCCTTAAATTGAAGCTGGCATTTTGCTACTTGCAAGTCAATTGGCTTCAATGGTCATGAAACGAAAGCGTATTTTAAGTATTTCAACTTAGTGGTATCAGTTTTTGATTATAATTTCAGTGCTTGTTACTCAGCGACTACACACGTGAACTAGAAGTGCAGACTTAGTGTGATGCTGCGAAGTATTTATTGTGGGCTGTGTCTACAGCTGTAAACATTAGTACTTACTGGTTAAACGTTATCGGGGTGTCCTTGGATTCTTCTGGTGTTGCCTCCATCTAACAAGGACATTGAAAGGTCATAAAATGTTGTATTAAATGTGAAGGTTTTGATCAGTGGTTTGATGAAGTAATTACCTTCCACCAAGTCAAAAGGACAATCTTCTTTAGTTTTTGTTATTCATCGAGAAAGTACCTCGTCGCTACCCATAATACCAAGCGCCCTTGCTCGACTCAGTCCCAACCGGAGCTGGAAAACACAAATGTGTCGACGAAGCAAACATGTTATTGCTTGGATAGTTTACGACGTATTGCAACCCAGAGCAAAACAGCGTGATTAATCTATTTGGTCTTGCACTTTGTGGAATTTCCACGAGCATAACGGCCATCTTCAAAGTCGCGGTTAACCAAGAATACGTGCACTGAGAAATATCTTTGATCAATTAGCTGGTATGTAAGAACTCACTGTGAAATGACGCAAACGATAGCAAGAAGAAAATAAATACTTAAAACATAACGTTCTGTGTCTTTTCCACTGTTTTTAGCACAACTTGGCAATACATATTTGCTAAAGATGTTATATAATTTCGTCATAGATTCACAATGCATGCGAAGGATGCAATATATTAGCAATATATTGTGGATCCGAGTTGATAATATCCACACGTTTTGATGTACAACCACAAGTACATAAGCAAGGATTTACAAGGATCTGACGCAATAATTTTGCAACTGGTGTGCCATAAATATTTTTGCAATTATGGCTAAAATGTGAATCCTGACATCTAAATACTCACTGTTGAGGCACAGACATTCTGTTAGATTGTTTGGTACAGTAGTTCAAAGTACTTGAATACACAAATACTGATTAGCTTTACAACTGCTTACCTTTTGGTCTTCAGAGGCACCTGGGCAGCGTACGTCGATCATAATTGTTTTCTTTGTAGTTCTTTGGACAATTCAGTGGGTAGTTGAAGACACGATAAGATTATAGGCTTGTGACTTACTGTAAATTCATAGAAATTGCAAGTTGGTATACATGGAAATTACATATACATGTTTTGTCATTGCTGCCGTATTATTTAAAATCTTCCAGTATATATATCTAAATGTTTAGGTTATAGTTGATTTGAATTCTTGACCGGTATCTTATGTTGCGAATACCTTTTACTCTTAATAATACATCACAAATCTACTCCAGTTATTTGTATGGTTGCAATACAGTTGATCAGAGTATCATGTTGATACTGTCGTTTAAAGAAATAGCTTCTTTTCAGTGCAAGTAGTTCAAACCGAGGTTTATTCAATTACACAATACTCATTTATTCGCTTGGTATTGCATTAATTACAGATAATTACAGTTTCGATACAATTTTTAAAATATATATAACGGATTGCAAAGTCAGCTAAACAGTAGCTTAGCTTGTATTGAGACATGAAATATGATGTGTTTAAATTGTTGCAGTGCTTTAACGTAGATCGTTGTGTTGCAAACTAATTGTGAAACTGCCACATGAGTTCACTTTATCAAGCTTAAATATTCTTGTTTATAAATTGATGGAATGTTTTCATAGTTAGTTATTCTTAGAAAGCGAAAACCAAGTAATTTAACAGAATTGTAGGAATCAAACCCCCTTTATAGTAGCAGATTTCATATGAATGCACTTGAGGGAAAAATCCGAGAAGTATTTCCTGGAATGTGGCAGAATTCTAGCCTAAAGAGGTCAATGACCAAACAGTTCAAACTGTATTCTTATTAAATCACTGAACACTCTATACACAAATGTTAAGACAATGTGCACTTTCCAACTTTAAAATCGAAAACATGGAACTTTAGAGCGTCAAATCACAAGTTAGAAGAAAACGAAAACCGCTTCTTACGCGTTCAAGCAATATGAATTCTATATGAATGCCACTAGGTCCCTTTACCTAGATTACTGCAATTTAAATATGCCTTCCAAACCATTAATTCCGTATGGGTTGGTGTTTCACCCAGTCAGTTCTCCCCGAGAACCTTTAATGACTTCTCATTACAAAACTCCATTTACCAAGCAATTGACAGAAACAATTTTTGTTTCATAAATCAGTCTTGAAATGTTTCTAACCTGCCATTTTTGTTGATTTTGGTATCATAATAAAATGATATTCAGATCGCCATGCTTTACTGATTGACTCGACGTGTCGTTTGCATTCAAACAAAGAACAGATAGGAATAGATACATACAACTGGGAGCAAGTCCAGGCACATACCAGTGGCAAAAGATCGATCATATTTAAAATTAGATCCGTTAAATTAAACGCTTCGTGTAGAATTCGAATACTATGATATTTTAAGTCATTCTTGGTGTATATAAGACTCAGGAAAGCCTCCATGCCATTTTTGCTCTAGAGTAAAAAGAGAAGTTGGAACATTTTCTGCAAATATGATGGTATTTAGTTCTACTTGCACAGTTGTAAAATCCGAAAAGGGCAAAGGTGATAATTTATACAACTCACTGAGTAAGAAGATATATTTGCATTTGTTTCCACGAAATCATATATATGCGATCAATTCTATCAACTGAGAGATCGCTGCTCTATACACATTTAATACGACTACATTTTATTTCGTTTCAGTAATTTATTTTCGCATTGCGATTACCAACGACATTTAGATAAATGTTTCATCTACAAATGTTATTCTCATAATCCGTAGTGGAGTTGGAATTTATATTTCCTCACAAAAACGATTACTTTGTTCAGTAAGTCTAAACATATATGACTGTCGATAGACATCCTTAATTATGGTTGTCTCTTAATGTACTCACAGAGTCAAACATTGTCATGCAAAAGTTTATTCAAACACAAAACAAATCACTAGCAGGTTACTGCTCTAGCTTCCCCTCAGAGAGCAGGAATGAAATCAAGTTTGTACTGGCAAAATAATGTGTTGTCATTGGTGCTTTTTACGAGTGCGTTTGGCACAGGAAAACATAAGTCAAAACATTCGGAAGGATGCTGGATCCAATATCCTCTAATTGTTGTTCCAGGGTAAATTTCCACCTGTAGATGTAAACAAATATATATTGTCAGTTGCAAATTAAAACTTCATGATATCCATAATGTACAATATTTATTCATTGTCGTAGTGGAAGTGAGCTGCGGGCATCACGGGAGGAGGAGAGAAGGGGAGGTGGTGTTAAAGTGAACTAGGATACTCGAGGGAGAGGCTTATCGTGTTATTTTAAATATATAATGTTCCTATACTGAGATTTAACCCACACCAAGTACACACCAAGACTACACTGCCTTGATCGTCAGTAAAATTTAAAGTAATTCTGAATAGTAAGGATAATTGATTAAAGTGAATTTTAGCGCATACTAGTCCAATTTTTAAACAACTTTGTTTACTGAAATTACAGGACATACAGATGTTACAAACATGTCAATTTATGTTTTCTTATATAAAGAAGTTTCAAGAAATGTTTACTTTAAATAGCCAAATCCACAGCTATAATACTAGATCAAAACATTTATTTCATATCCCTCCTGTTAGAACGAAATATCGTCAATTTTCTGTCCAACTTTCTTTAATTTACTCAGCAATGAAATTAAGCAAAGTATTTCTTATCATATATTTACAAAAAACTAAAGGGACAATTGATCTCAAATTACTGACACAGATACTTAAACTGCAACTTAATGTATGTAGCCTACTCGGCTATATTATTTATTTATTTTTCCTATACATTTTCATTATATGAAGAAGTCCGACTCCCTGATAAGCCCCAAGGCTTCAAATCTGACTTCCTCGCCATTATTTTTTTTTAAAAAAAGGAAATGAACATATTTTGTAAATTATTTGAATGGCAAATAAGATGATAACTGATAACTGATAAAAATCCGTAACATTTTGCAACTAGTAAAGTTGAAAGGAAGACTGAGGAAATAACATCCCTTAAAGTTTAACTCTTATTTGTAAAGTGGACATATATTAGCTCGCTACTGAAAGACTTGATGGTTTGTTAGCTGGTTATGTTTTAGAAGGACAGCAATTTAATCCTTACCACATTGCCATAGTAATATTACTAATTGTAATGTAACCGATCAATTAAACAAGCTTTGGTTGTTTTAGGTAAACAACAACAAATACGTTTCCTCAAATGACTACAATATAACGAAGCAAGACCATACAACGTTTAAATTGGACATGAAATATATAATTCAAATTAGACACAACTGACCAGTCATGGGTTGACCCAAGCCAAAGAAATCTACGTATTTGATACTCACATCGTCGTCTTCCCTAGCCTCTTTCAATTCTTCTTGAACCTGTTTGTGTAAAGATGCATTTTGTAGTTATTCCTTTTTGCCGACGGCAATATTGAATAGATTGTGTCGAATTTCCAGTTCAAGGTGCCAGGCACGTTTTTACAATTTACAGTCGTTTCCATCCCAATAACCTAAAACATCCAAACCCTGGAATACTAAAAATGATTATGTCCTTGCAAATAAGAACTGAAATTTTGGCTTTCTTTTATCAAAACAACCTTCCAGACAGACTAAATTTGCATAAAATATTCTTGAGCGTCGATGTAACTTTCCTCAAAATCATGGTTTTAAGTTTGAACTGTTTGGTCTTTGAACTCTTTAGGCTGAAATACTACCACATTCCAGGAAATACTTTTCAGATTTTTCACTTAAGTGCATTTATGTGAAATCTGCCACTATAAAGATCATTGGAAGATCATTCCAACAAGAACAATTTGGTAAAATTATTGTTCGAAATAATTAAAACAGTTTATTCGAGAACTTTCGCAGAGAGCGAGCCAACAAATTCATTATTAACAAACAAAATAGTCATCGAACTGGAACTGCACGCGTGAGGTCCAACGCGTGACACGCATGCACGAATGAGTGTGTCCGCTGGCGCTATGTTTTTGTAATTTTATAATTTTGTTATTTTCTCAATGTCAAGTCTCGAGTTGTTCACTTTCAAGCTTGATGTAAATGAGATATGGTTGTAGAAACTCTGGTGACTGACATTAAGACAATCAGTTGAATCGTGAAATTGAGAAAAACAACCATTCTTTCAAGTTAGATTTGAACTGTTTATAATTTGATGCAAATTTTCACAATGGCTCGGTTATATACCACCTGACGTGTAACATCAAACGGCGTATCACTTGCACTGATTTTGCATTTTAATCTCCCCTATTAGAAGAGAACGGAAACACAGATTTATACGAATTGTGTTGGCAATATCATGCCGTTATCAACAGCAATTTTGCCTGATTCATAATAAATTTAACGTTATCCTCATTAGTAATAGTACTAAATCCAATGCTGCCCTTGTGGAGACAAATTCTGTCTATATATTGTATGATACCAAAGCTTGGAAGCAAGGCCAAAATACAGTAGTAAGGCGATATATTCAGTAAAAATAGAAATAGGTGCTGGTTAGTTGGAATAATCGTGGGGAATGTATTTTTAAACTGGCCTCGAATGACTTAGTGGATAGCGTTTTAGAGTTTGGATTGAATGAATTCCATAATTCAACCCCTGAAGCCCTTATGTTAAATTTCCGGCCACTGTTCCTACAAATGTTCATTGCAGACTACACTGACTGAAACTAAAATCGAATGAAAGACATTGTACAACTTTAACGTGGCTAAACTGTCGATTAACTGAGTTGGTACGAAATAGATGTGGTGGGGTGTGCAGTATTTTCTTAAACAAATGAGTGAAGTGTGTTTGCTCACCTGGTTATTGGAACCGGGCAAAGCTCGACTGGCAGCGTCACTATAACAAGAAAAATGACTAAGTGTAAGTTCACTTCAAGGGGCTTCTTCCTCTGAAATGCTTATCTTCATCCAAGAAGAAGACGACGAGGAATACATGACTTGTTCATGGCTGACAACACACTGAAACCTACCCTTTATTAACTGTTGCTTTCTGGTTTGCTGTGCTCTTTGCATCACTCATCTATTATAAAACAGCACAGTTAATAGGCATTAATAGTACAGTTTCGTATTTTGATTTTTTTCTTCTGATTTATCTTTTTCTCCTTGCAAAGGAACGAATACTAGAGTACGCTGAAATTAGCGAATCTCATGTTGTACTCATGACAACTCAGAGTACTAACCTGCTGGTAAACAGAAAAACATAAGGGTTAAGAATACTAAGAATTAGGGTGTAGAAAATGCAGGTGATTGCAGCTTGAAGTAACATCAAACAGACCAGGCACTGGTTAAGGTATGGCAAAAACAACCAAACAGCGAGCACTGAGCAGTTTCAGTTTATAAAATTGTTTAGAGGTACTGGAAACTCACCTTGTTGTCCATACGTTGAAAGCACTTGTCCACGATACTGCTAGGCCTAGGAGAAGAAATATTAATGCTTTATAAAACAGTGACAGAAATTGGATGTAACTGGAAGGAGGTTACAATCTTTTTGAGAAATAGTCAGATCTCTACCTGAGTTTAATTTCAGTATAGTGTTTGGTTACTCTCGAAATGACTACTTTTATACAAATTCTTCCATCGAATCACGAATCAATAACTTTCGACTTGGCAACAAAATTCCGTTCATTTCGTTTTCAGTAATTCGCAGATACGCTGCATGCTCCTGAAAGAATAAAAAAGAATAAAACGACAATGCATTATGATTTGCAATATGTTATGGAACACACAAATGTTACCAAATAAACACTTTAACTTGAAAAACATCATTTCATTTGTGCCGCACTATGGAGCAGCAAATTGCGTATGTTGGAAATTTTGCAAGAATATATTTCTTAACAGACTTATGAAGCGCTAGCGATTGTGTGTGTTACACTCTACTCCGGAAAAGGAGTTAATTAAAATCCCATGCGTAACTTTCCCTCAAAGCGAAACCGGCAACAGAAATTTCGCTTTCATTTGAAACTTACCCAAAGATGGCGTGCTGGAACCCTCCTCGCACAAGACCGCGTGTTCTTCAGCGTCTCTACGACTTCGCAGCGCATACCAAATATGGCGTTATTTGTCACGTGTCCATAGTTATCAAACAACCTGAATGGCTTTATTCTAATTCTTACGGTATTTGCTGGATTAAAATACGTTTTAATGTTTAAATTCGCACTTTTTAAACTTACAGCTAGTGTTTCTTGGACTGTTTGACATGTATCTATTGAGAAGGAGCACTCAGTTGTGACAACAGCGTCACGAGAACACAGCCGCCTTTCCCTTTAAGCGTCGTTCTTGCCAGCATAATATATCTGTTCACCGTTCATTCCCCGCAGATCCAGAAACCACTGATCTGCATCCGTGTATCAAGTACAATCTATTTTACATCGGTAAATCACTGTGACTGTCCATTTCCTGATCTGTTGCTGACATGGTAGAGTTCGTGGGCAGGTAACAGTTTCGACAGCTTCGTTGTAATACATGTCGGTCGCGATTACTGAAAACAGATTATGTAATGTTATTCAAGCACTGCTCGCTCAGATTTATCAGTAATTGTACTCAACAGAATCATATATTTCTTCAGGCAATATGATAGAAAGAGGGCATGTGATTCTTTAAGAAATAGAGTAACTGATATTAAAATAACATTTAGGATTTACTTGAATTATTATAGGAAAGTAACAACGAACATTCATTAGAGGAAAAACATTTACATTACACAAAATCAGCTCGAATTTCCTATAAGCTGGGTTTACATACATTAACTGTATACATTTACATGCATTAAATTAACGCTATTTACTTAAATTGGCGTAAATAAAGTGCATACTTAGTTTCCTATAATAAGGAATATTGCATTTAGTCTCCTACTGATAATTTGCTATGTATTTCTTGTCGAACATATATGCATAACATTTCTCAATTTCAATTCATATTCATTCGTATGGAGAGTTTGGAGCAATACAGTGTAGCGCTCTTCGTCCTGACATTAATAACATAAACATGAAAGAGTTGTTTCCCCTTTTGATTAATGTTGTAGTGGTAATATTTATACAAGAACGTTATTGAATATCGAGGAAAAAGCAAAACTCTAGATCTCTAATGAGAACACAAGCATAGCATATTTAACTGAAATGGGGAAAATCATGCTATGCTTCATGCAGACATCAGATGAATTACAAGCTGCGACTTCAAAAATGTTCGGTTTCCATATTAAACCAGTCTTATATTTCACAGGCTTTAAGAAGCATTTATATTAACCAGACGTTGCTTAGCAATGAAATTGTAAACCAGTTAAACTGCAGAAATAAATTTGTAAACACTGAAGACATGTCCAAACATGTTCCATAAACCTTTAAACACAAACGATTATAAATAGAATAATCGTGTGAAGGACATTCATTCAAGCTGAGTAATATAAACACAATGTTGGTGGAATTTGCTGGACCATTTTAAAGAGAGCACCGAGCAATTTATTAACAATCAGAAATAATGGCATTATATATGAAATTCCTTTAGGTTATCAAATAATTATTACATAATTATCGGGGAGATATTGCTTTGTTGCTCACTTGATGAAACATTTATCCCCTAAACTCGTACAAATTTATAAAACTCCATATTTTAAAGTAACTATACACGTTTATTTTGATTTATAAAGGTAACGCAATCTTCCTATTAACTCTTGTGTAATATTATTCATAAATATAGCCAATCTGCTGAACTCTGTTTGACGCTTGACAGGACATGATAACACGATACTTTGTGCTAAATATTATTTAGAAGTAAAACAAATTTTTTCCCTGCAGTTTATAGTAAGAACCAATTTCCTTTTTGCATTTTTTGTTTTCCAATTGCCACAAACTCTTGCTTGCATTTAGCTCAGGACAAAGATGCAGTAAGCGAGATCGAAAAATTCCCACAGCCCTACATGACACTTTTGAGGTATCTGAAGATTACTGGCAAATATCTAAACAAGTTCAGACGCATTCTAATTAGAGTTTTGACCATCCTGAGTCGGGGTCGAAATGTTGAGTTACTCTTAAACATTTTAAAACTACGAAGATCTACTTTAGTTTTAACTACCCAAAATCTTTAAATAATCAATCATTACTAAGTCTAATTTCTTGTAATGTTGGTAATCGAAGCCACGACAACGCCACTGAACTGATAGAAAAAAGTTCCACAAAAAATTATAACAAAGACCGAAAGAGTCATGTCTCGACCTGATTTTGGGCAACAAAATTTTGTGGTTGCAGCAAGTTATATTTACAGTTATTGCTTATTCTTAAGCTCTTTAAAATATAAAATTAACAGCGACAACTATTTTTTTTCATGACAGTTGTTACGCTGGAACAGGAAAGTATGCTTAACATGGCGTACTTACAGTTGATGGGAAGCGGCATCAAAACTTGTTATCAGTTGGGAGACTGTATGTTTGACATGAAAAAATATATATCTGGCCTAGCCATCCGTATGATTTCTTTAGACATAGCAGAGAAATTCTGTGTTTATCAGATTTACGGTTGATTGTGAAAATTAAAAGCCTTGTCCAAACCGAAGTGAACTTCATATCATAGTGACGAGTGAGACAGTGGGCACAGCGAAATAAACTCACTTTAAGACGCTGTGGTGCGTGAACCTGTCAGTCAAACGTCCACTACGTCTTGATTTCCGGCCAGCTTTTTAGGTTCATAGCAATTTTTTTACAGTTAAACTAAAAACAGAAGAGTATTTTAGTAGTATTATATGGTTAAAGTCACTACTTTAAAATGTTGAAGATTTGCGAATCATTTCGATGCTGTCGTTAACAATTTTAAACGATGCAGGGGTACATTCAATTCAGACTCATTAATACACTTGGTATTGCATATATTGACTTGTGATGACCTCAAAACACAAAACTCCCAATCACAGATAAAGTAATCGTTCTCACTGATGTTCAATATGATTTTTGCGGAATACAGAGTTAGTTAAAAAATATCATTTACAACATGAAAGATTGTTATAACGCTTTTTTTGCTATCAATTATCTATTTTTGTAAAATGAACAATAATGTTATTTGGAGTACTACAGCCTGAGTGCGCTTATGTTTCTAAACTAATGAATTTTCATAAATTAGTTATTCTTAGAAAACGGCAAAGTAGTAATTTAATAGAATTTATTTGACATGCCACTACGAAATATCACACTAACGTAATATATGCCCTTAAGGGAAGAATCAGAAAAGTATTTCCTTGAATGTGGCAATGATTCTTGAACAACTTGTTGTATCGAAATAATGATATGCATGGCGACCTGAACTCCAATTTAAATTTGGACGAAAATCTAAATGTAATGACCTAATTAGAATGGTAGAAACATTTCAAGACGAATCTATTAATTGGAAATGCAATTTCTGTCAATTGCTTGGCGAATGAAGATTTTGCATTGTAATCAGAAGTCACTGAAGATTGTTTATTAACTCAAGATGACTCAACGGTTGCTTTCCCTCAAACAAAACGAAGATAGGAACATACAATTGGGAGAATATGCGTCTAGGCACATCCAATGACGGAAGATGCGAGAGTGAAGTTATCATGTTTAAAAATAGATTGGTTCATCTGAACGATTTTCTTTGAAATCTAATATTAGTATACTATGATAAAATCATATGTAGTAGAATTATAATTTAGTCTAAGGCAAAGAAGAGGAATTAAGATAGTAAGCACACAGAGGACGAAACGTCAATGATAAAATTTAGTTCGGTGCTAAAGCAGTTCTACATGGAAAATACAAAAGGGCAAAGGTGGTAATATGTATAACTCAAGTAAGAAGATTTAGTTGAGTTTAGTGTTCACAGAACCATATGTGAAGTCAATTGCATCAATCAAATTTATTTTAGTGAGAGGTCATGCAGGACAAGGGAAAATTACCTATTCAAAATTAGCATATCATTATAAGCAGCAAGGTTGAACTTGCAGAAACACAAAACATTGAAATAAGAATTTTTACGTGAATTTCCGCGTGATGTGGTCAGTTATATTTTATACTTTATTATAGTTTATACTTATAGTGTGAGACACTAGAATATAATGAAGACAAGGACAGAATAAAATGGCGCTGAAATGCCCAGGAATATCGGTTTAAGTTTAATTCTACAGATTTGACTGAAGACAAACAGTTCAAAACATTTTAAAGAAAATTGTACGTTCTGCTATCACAATACAAAAGAGCGACTGATACTGAGGGAAATCCAATCTTTCACATGGAGTGCGAATTCAACTCTCCACTGCAGAGGAAAATCGTTAAATAATTAATAATTTAGAAATACTTACAGTATTGGTGTGAGGGATATACCTCCATGGGACCATTGGATATTTGAATTCATCATTCCATCTCAACGACAAAATAATGATTAGCAATTTAGGATGATTATTTGATATTTCTATTTGCCACCTGTGCGATGCTCTGTCCGCTGACGGTGAAGTTCTTCCCATAAAATACGAATCAATATCAAATCGGATAATGAATTGGTAACGAGAAGAGAAATGCTTTTCTTATATGGACGGAAATACATTGTTCATGTGTTGTGTTAGTTCCTTGGGTTTTTGTATTCAGGGGTATATATTGTAGGAGTTTTCTGATTCTATCATTGTGGTTTTGGCTCACTTCTTTTGGATATTTTTTTCACTTTTATTTAGTAACCATGTATGTCTAGTGGCCAGGTTGTGTTTTGTTGTTCTTTGGAGTTTACTTTGCATGAGGCTGAGAACTGCTTTAAGTAATCAGTCGCATGCAGAGGGCCTGGGACCCATTATTCTCACTTGCTTCCGTTTTGTATTCTTAGCTTGACTTCCGTTTTGTTGTTTACAAGTTTTAACCAATAGCACTTCAAATTTGCATAGCTCTCAATCACACAGATCATGCGGTCTGTAGCTTGGCGTAACACTTGCTGAATTAGTAGAAAGCCAGAGTGTACGCACCTTTTTTATATCGCCAAGTAAGCAAGTTTAAGAGTTCAGTCCATAACCCTAGATCCCTGTTGGCCGCTCTTGTCGCCCTCGGATTGTACTTCAGTTGTATTATTACGATTTGCACCCATAAACTGTTTTAGAGATATACAGTCGTTGATTAGTGCCTCAACCCGTCGGTCACATTTGGCGCTGCGAGTAGGGTTTTAATATAAATAATCTTTGAATTGAGGTATCAATAGACAATAGACAATACCAACATGGCGACTTCCAACGAGGGCGACGATGATAGCGATGCCACGGCTCCATTGGTCGAAATCAGCGGAGAGTTGTTAGAATCCATGAAGGAAGGAATAGAGCGACTAAAGTACAAAAATAACAAACGAAAGAGGCCCTTCACGCACTCGAGAGTCAGAATAATCATCAACAATCATCGCCGCCTGCACACTTCTGCTCAACCGTCCAGTCAACCACAGCCGCAGGTAGTTTATTTCTCCTGCGAGAGGAAAATTAAAAAGTTTTCTGGTCGCCGTACTGCAGACGAAGACACCACGGAAGATTTTATCGAGAATGTTAACAGTTCCAAAGCAGCAACAAAGATGAGCCCGTTGGGAAGAAACGGACTTCGTTTTGCCTCTTCTCGAGTCGCCGCCAAGGACGAAATGAAACTACACCCGGTAACCAGGTGAGAGTGCTCTGAAAATATGCAATATTTTGTCGGAAGCGTTCGGGGAAAGAAGAACTGTCCCACAGCTACTGAGAAACTTCTACGAAAGACGGCATAAGGATGGGGAAAGTTTGCGTGTGTTCTCTCGTGCCCTTTGCGAACTCTACGACAAGATTAGTCCCCATAATGGATCAGCTGTCACAACTCGGGACCAGGCCCTACGCGACCAATTCTCAGACAACGCGAGGGATTCCCTATTGCGGAAGGAGCTGAGACGAATGATTCGTAGTGATCCAGATTGTAAATTTCTGGCTATACGAGAGGAGGCCCTACGCTGGGCTGAGGAAGAATAGAAGCCTCTGACGACAAAAAAACTTGCATCGACTCAGGAAACTGCTTCCAATACTGCTCCCAATGTTATGACAAAGGTACTACAGGCCCTTGACGAGCAACGGAAATCGATTGACAGCCTAACTCAGGCACTGGTAGCATTAGCACAGCATAAGAGTGATTATTTTGGTGGTCAGTATAGGAGTAACTATCGTGGCAGTTACAGGAGAGGAATTTTCAGTGGTGAAAGGCGCAGTTATGGTGGTCACAACCTCGTTTGTTTTAACAAGGCACGAGAATGCACATCTAGCCCAACTCCAAACCAGGGTGAGATGCTGACCACCCAAGAAGCCAATCCAAATATCTCAATTGAGGCGTCAAACATCAAACTCCCGTCATCGTGAGCCAGACGTCGGGTGGGAGTCACGGTGGCTCAGATGATATGTGTGAAAGAGAATTTGGAAAATGTCCAATTGTCATGGGGAAACTGGGAGGTGTTAGTATACGGTGTCTGTCGGACTCTTGATCAGAGGTTTTCACCATCACAGAGGAGTTTTTCAATGAACACTTTAAGCCAAAGAGACAGGAACTGCTCTCAACCTCTAGATGATTAACGATTACGGCAGCAAATGGACTCGAAATTCTATACGTTGGATATTTTGAACTTGATGTGGAGCCCTTGGGCTATGTAGTTCAACGTAGAGGGGTATTAGTCGTGAAATATCCCACCCATCCGCCAACCAGAGCACGGAAGAGAGAAGTTCCAGGATTGTTGGGTATGAATATACTGAAAAAAGTGACAAAGCAGGAAGGAACAGATTCCCTAGACAAGCTTGACACAGTGTGGCTGAAGTCAATTAATGTGGCTAAGACACTGTCCAGTACATCGACTAGAACAGTTGTTCGGGTTTCAGGCAGGAAAGCGATACGGATACCTTCTAATTCTGTAGTTACGGTACCGGCAACAAGTTGCAGTTGGCAATTCAACAACAATGACATGGCTCTAGTTGAGCCAATCTTAAGTCAACATATGCAAAGCCTTTTTGCAGTTAATACCTTGGTACAACCGTCAGCTCCATTCCGCGTGAGAGTAGCAAACCTGACAGATGAAGACATCTGCATATAACCTAGAACTAAAATAGGAATTTTGCATGCTGTCGGAGGCCTAGAAACAGATGTGGGTTTTCACAGTTTCCATAAATGAAGAGATGGTTGTCAGAGAAGATGTCAGAAATGTACAGCACTCTACAGAAGGTAAGAAGTATCCTGTTGACCTATCAAAAGTAGAACTTGGACCCGAGCAAAGGCCAAACTGGAGGAGCTACTGAAGAAACATGCTAATGCGTTTGCTTGTGGAGAAAATGACCTTCTAACAACTTTATTTGGACTTACACAGATTACAGTAACAAACACATACTACATATACATTTCAATGCCAAAAGGGTTAGACACGAACGGGACTGA
>JANSTR010212589.1:0-14758 GCA_025434805.1 Antipathozoanthus remengesaui | reverse complement strand
TGGAACCCCTCTACAATTTCAATATTATGTTTGGTATTTTAAATCACGTACAATTCAAGCTGGTTAACCACTTAATCTTAATTGGGAAGCAAGCCATATATTCATGCCGCAGTAAAAAAATAAAACCGAATTTTTCTATCTTTCTGACACATCTCCAACGTGTGTCAGAAATAGAAAAAAGCATTGCTACAAGGAGAGGAGCTGTAGATACCTATTACGAAAAATGGAGCGATCTCTTGCCATGGCTGCAATCAATGTGAAAAATCATGTTAATGTAATGTCAATGTAGATGTAAATGTTTCCTTTCTACCTGTTTTTTTTATCTATTTGATTTGAATCCTCACCTTAAATGTATTTATTTAAGTAAAACTCAAATTAATTCTGTAAAACATTTTATATGAGATAATAAAAAGATTTTAAAAAATGGGCAAAAAACCCCAATTTTGCCTCACTTTAATCCAAGTTAACCTCAAGTTATGATAACCACAATACATTCTTTCACCGCACCCTACTTCAGTGCCCAAAGCCATATGACACCATACTATGTTGTCACCAAGTCATCATTCCTTCACCTCAACAATTCTAAGTCCTGTGCCAATGGGCAAACGACGATGCAGCGGTATGGATACATCTATACCCACAGACAGATTTTGGTAGCTGTCTGAGTGATTACCCCCAGTTCTACAGCATAAGGAAGGTGTTAAAAATATATCCTAAATATGCCCTGCTTTACCTGACCCAGTACAGTTTTCTGCAGATGGTGGAGATTCCACTCTGTTGGTCAAAAATGGATTACCTACATTGTAAAAATAAGATACCTCCTTTCACTGACTCCAGGATTATTCATTCGTTCATTAACAAAACCATGGCTGGCTGCCTGGAAGAACTGAAGAATTCTTTGTAAAACTGAGAAGGGATAAGGTCAATGCACCACTATCAAGACTGATGTAGTCCGCAAACTCGTGACTCTTTCAAGGTTGTCTTCTCAGTACCTTAACAAAAACACTGTGCTATGACAAACTTAGAAAAGAACCAAGATAAATTTATTGAAGAACTTGATTCCTTGATCCAGTTATGCCAACATTATACAAGCTACCTATTAATGGAAACTTTAGTTGGAACTTGGAAACTTCATGTTGAGGATGATTGGGTCACTCTTAGAGTATTTATTCTACCTCGTGTATGCCTGGTAAGAAAGAAGAATCCAAAGATTCAATACTCTGCATTCAAGGAAAAGGGTCAGCGACACAGAATACATTCAAACGACCCACTGGTTGTGTCCAAAAAGCATGCATTTGCGAACTGTTGTAGTAATATGCATAACTGGTGTAATATCAAAGCAGATGAAATTCAGACCAACACTGATAAGAGATTCTTGCAGCTCTCAAGGTTGACCAAACTTATTGTGCTGTTGCTGCGGCCACACTCTATGACTGTGTGTGACAGCTGTTTACAGGAGCCATGATGAAATCTGTATTATTCCCAGCTAACCTATCTGAAATGGATCACAAAAAATCGAGTAGCAAGACAGGTTTCCTGACACATACGTCCTTGCCGAAGCTAACATACCCTACATCAACACCATTCCAGCATTATTAGAGCAGATTGCCTGTTCATGTTGTGAGAAGGTCGGTGACTGCATCCCAAAATAGCTCCTGTTTGGTGATCTCTGTAAAGGAAATCCATCATATGGAGACGCTCAAGAATGTTAAAGATATTTTGAAGGGTTTCTTAAGAGAGTTTTACACCAATCATTAAGTTAACAGATCAGATGGGCTGTTCGTGTTAATGTTGTAAGAAGATCCGAGTGACCACATCCCAAAGCAGTTGCGGTTTAGTGAGCTCTGCAAAGGAAATTCTTTGTATACAGAGGTTCTTACTAATGTTTCAAGGACACTGTAAAGGTCGTTGCTTGGATGGGTGTCATCAGTCGCCTCCAGAAACATGTGTCACACTTGTAGTAACCATCATCAGTAACCTTTATATTGTAATCCAGAGGGTTAGGGGGGTTTACTAATTCCCATCAAAAACATGATTACTCTTCTCCTTTTAGTGTCGTTCTCCAGGAATCTACAAACAAGACTACCTAACTGAACTAAACCTTCGTTATGGTGATCCTAAAGAGCCATTGCATGCTCCTGAACGGCCCGACTGGTGTTATGAAGATGAGGCTAGTGATGAAGATGATGATGGTGATGAAAGTGACTCGAAAGTAAACTTGGCTGATGGTTCACGGCCAGATGGCAGGCGGAAAAGAAGGAGACGTGATCCAAGAGTCAAAGTAAAAGCTCAGTCTAATGAATTGTTAATAAAAATAGAAGATAAATGTCCACCCTAAAATGTATAATTTGTCAGTAGTTTTTAACGTTTGCCAGCAAATAACAACTGCAGTATGCCGCAAAATAGCTTTCATACTTTGTCACTTGGAAGGTCTAGGGGGACTACAGTGTGTAATAACTATATATTTATATATGCGTGGCATATTCCATGGCATTACACGAAAAAGTATTGTATTTCTAGCGTATATGCTATATGCACTATATGTACATAATTTATACAGTCACGTTGTTTAAAGATAATTGCTTTTTGCGTACTGCTTTTATGAAAGGGTTTCAGCTTACCTTGCCAAGAATCTATTACAAAGTTTCAATTCTAGTTTCAAGCGGAGACGAGGTTTTTGTTGTCTGTTTGTTTTTACCCCAGATAGTAAGGAAACTTAATTTTGTGGAGACAATTGATACTGTCATTGACAACATCATAAATGAATTCTGTTTATATTACGTAGGGTTTTATTGTCGCCTTCATTTCATCATTGGATACACTTTTGTTTTTAGTTTGAGTTAGGACTGTACTAACATTACCTGTATGTCATTGAACAAAGATATGATGTGACTAGGTATATGGTGTAATTAAGTTTGAAACTCTTTTCCCAAGTGCCAACCTTCTTTCCACAGTACATGTAATTGCAGTGTTTTAATGTTTAGTATCAGCCAACAGATTGTTGTCACAAGACCAATGACACAAACATATAACTGTAATTCATAGGAAGCCAAGTTTGTTGAAGGTATCCACGGAGTCGAGATTGTACATTCACCCAAGTTGGAAGAAATTCAGGAACTGTGTGAAAGATTGTGTGATTGGAACAAGTACAGTATTTAACTTCATCAATGTTAATTGTTTTATCTTTTTGTAATCAGAAGATTCGCTTGATAGAATTAATGTAAAAAGAGTGCACAGGATCAGAATGGGTGTTTACTTATATACTTGTTTGATTATGTCAACAAGTTCAACAACAAAGCAGCAAACAGATTATATGGCACCATTCTTTCAATCGTAATCACAGAACCATATATAAAACAGCAGTACATTTTAAAATTTGAGCGAAAGGTGTCACATAATGTACTTGTTGTTTTAAAGCTGTGCTTGTTGCAGTTATCACAAGCATTATCCTTCTTTGTGTCTGACAGATCTTGGATCTTTTCTACTGAAAGCATAATTTATTGCAGACTTCTATTCATATTTTGCTAGAGGTGTTGAAACTTGAGAAGACACAGAAATAGAGAAGAAATGATCAGTGATTACTTGATGCATTAACTAACAAAATAAAGTGC
Source organism: Antipathozoanthus remengesaui (assembly GCA_025434805.1). Taxonomy (NCBI): domain Eukaryota; kingdom Metazoa; phylum Cnidaria; class Anthozoa; order Zoantharia; family Parazoanthidae; genus Antipathozoanthus; species Antipathozoanthus remengesaui. The sequence goes on along the minus strand of JANSTR010212589.1, from coordinate 11,147 downwards.
AATTTCAGTAGTTAACTGAAGATAATACGATATTTTGGGTACGCGAATCCTTTAAATATTTTCCCTCATTTTATATGTGTAAATCTGTGCAATTACTGGCCAAAAACAAATGATAGGAACTCTTCACAAATCTGTTTGTATACTACACCTTGATATCAGCAATACTCTAGTTCACCAGTTGGCTTTTTTCAGAGGTGGTTTCCCTGGCAGCCAGCCAGTGTCTATGGACAAACAAAACATACAGCTACTTGCGAAGAAACCTTTTAGGGTCAGCTGGAAAGCAGATGGAGTCAGGTAGTAAATTGATCACCATTTTGTTACTACGGTGTATTTCACTGTAATCATTCGATTTAGTTCAGTTTAGAGTTAGTAAAACAGTTACAACAGGAGAAAAATAGGAGAAGAAAGTAAAGAAGGTTAACTGAAGGATTGAAACGGCACAGAAGAGTTCAGGTAGAGGAAATTACAATAGCAGAATTGGGGATTACAATGAAGTCATAATGAGGTGAGGTGAAGTTAGATGAAATGACCCAACGTACATGTAAGATGAGACATGATATGAGGTAGCATGGAGTAAAAAAATGTAAGATAAGGTGATCATATGAGGTAAGTTGAGATAATATAAGGTAAAATGAGCCAATACAAGGTAAAGGTAAAGGTAAAAGTAATGTATTTTACTAAATGATAACACGGGGAGTGGTTGCCAATCTGCCAATCTCCTCAACCAGGAGGTAAGATTAGATGATGTGTAATGCGCCGGATGAGATGGTATGAAGTAAAATGAGGTGATATGGTATAAGGTAAGATGAAATGATTGAGGTAAGATCTGGATATGATATGAGGTATGCGGAGATGAGATGAGATGAGATAGGGTGAATGAGAGGCAGTGAGGTGTGGTTGACATCCTGTGGGTGAACTGAAGTATGTTGGAATGAATGAGAGGCAGTGAGGTATCGTTGACATCCTGCTGGTGAACTGAAGTATGTTGGAGTGAATGAGAGGCAGTTAGGTGCATGTGGTTGACATCCTGTAGGTGAATTGAAGTATGTTGGAGTGATTGAGAGGTAGTGAAGTGTGGTTGATATCCTGTGGGTGAACTGAAGTATGTTGGAGTGAATGAGAGGTAGTGAGGTGTGATTGATATCCTGTGGATAAACTGAAGTATGGTGGAGTGAATGAGAGGCAGTGAGGTGTGGTTGACATCCTGTGGGTGAACTGAAGTATGGTAGGGTTAATGAGAGGCAGTGAGGTGTGGTTGATATCCTGTAGGAGAACTGAAGTATGTTGGAGTGAATGACAGGCAGTGAGATGTGGTTGACATTCTGTGAGTGAACTAAAGTATGTTGGAGTGAATGAGATGCAGTGAGATGTGGTTGATATCCTGTGGGTGAACTGAAGTATGTTGGAGTGAATGAGAGGCAGTGAGGTGTGGTTGACATCATGTGGGTGAACTAAAGTATGTTGGAGTGAATGAGAGGTAGTGAGGTGTGGTTGACATCATGTGGGCGAACGAAGTATGAAAATGATTTATCAAAGTCCAGATTTATAGATGCAGTGTTACATCCTGAGCGCAAGAATATTTTAGTCGGTTTTTTTTGTCGTTTAGCAATGGTTTTGTCGTTTGGTGGTTAATAGGCGAAATTCATTCAAATTCGTCTGCTACTGTACCTGAACAGTGATTCCTGGTTTCTGCCTGATGAGGGTTCTGCATCTGATAATAAACTTCAGAAATCATTTCTAGTCTACCTACTCACTTACAAAATATAAGTGGAAGTTTTCTTATACACGAATTGAAAAGAATCCTTTCACCCGTCATAAAGGTATATGATGTTGATCCTGGGCGAGAAGGAGGTGTACATGATTGATAGGGACAATGCTGTGTTCAAAGCACCTCAGTTCCGGTTTCCTCAACGAAAGAACCCCAAAGAACATGTCTTCGATACTCTGCTTGATGGGGTGAGAGTAAATGAATTACAACCATCATTGTATGATAGTTCTTATGCCAAAAAAGATGATAATTTGCTATGCAAAGTTGCGATGATATGGTATGTCATTTGCTTAGGTACAAGAAAAGTAAAGAATTGCTAGGTCTTCCCGTTGTACTTCGCATTAACCTTCACTGCTCCTACGATCAAATGTCTTTCTTACTCATTTGTCTCTCTTGTCACCTTTTTACACGTTCCCTAATACCTTGTAAACGTTCTAAATCGTTTGTGGAATAGGCCGGAAAGTGGCCAGCATTGATTGTGTGTGGTTAACCCTTTAAACATGGAGGCTCTTTATTTTCAGGACATTCTAGAGAAGATGACTGAACATATCGTAGATAGAAAACAAACAATTCATGTCCTCCCAATTGATAAAGAATTGATACAGAAGTACAACAAGCATTTTCCTAGACAAAAATGTCAATTGTGATAGAGAAGTGGATCAGATATATCAAAGCTACCTTGTTTATTATCACTAATCATTGAAACTACCCGGACTTAGGAGATGGTGTTTGATAAGGAAGGAGAGCGGACGTATCCAAGATACCTTGTTTACGATGTTGTCAGGTTCCAGGTAAGGAAAACCGTGGAAAGGGCTGTTGCATCGTTTTGTTTGAATTAAAGTCACAATTGGATCACCAGTTAATGCAAGCTGTTAAAGTTATTAAACTCATTTCGCACCATACTTGGTGTTATTAATATGAAGAGCTTTCATCACCACATTTGGGGTACGTTTGATTGACCTTTATATTCCAGAATAGCGATACGTTCCGGATTATTTCGGAATAGCTGCTCTGTCCCGCTTGTCAATGAAATTCTGTTTTCGGAATAGTGGACTACAACAACAGTACAACGGTTTTCCGTGCGAAATGACTGCAGCTGTTGTAACATGGCGGAGGCAGCTGTCAAACCTGTTGTGAACAGTGTCTTAGCTTTTATTGACGAAGTTATGGACGACAACGGCTACGGAGATAGTGAAAATGAAGAGCGTTCCATTTTCCTGTCTGGGATTAGAAAAGTTACAATAACCTCCCAAATATTTTTCTTTTTATAATGTACATTGTAAAACTTCTCCTTCCTTGCAACATACAAACTTATCAGCATTAACGTTTCCTGACGACTTCAGGATTAGCTTTTCTTATGCAACATTTCAACTTCGTCGACAGCCGCCATTTCAGTTACTGATTTGTGTGTTACTGACATGTTACTGACATGTAGTTGTCTGTTCAAGTACAATTGTTCCGGTTTATTCCAGATATTCCGGCCACAGGAACAGAGAGGCTGGAATACATTCCGAGCATTCTGGAATAAGAATAGCAAATCAGTGGAATGGCTATTCCAGTTTACTTAGTGTATTCCTATTCCGGAATGAGGTCAATCGAACGCACCCTTAGAGTAATTTAATACCGCGTAACATGACCACATACATTCAGTGTAATTTGTAATGATCACTCAAGACAATACAATACCCATAACGGGATTGAATTTTTATAATCTCGCTCTCTTTGTTTTTATGTTTGGAGCTCATTGGATGGAAAATATGGTATTTATGGATATAGATATTTATTTATCTCTCTAATCAAACTGAAATTGGCTGTTACAAATTAAAGCAATTGTATAGGATCATGTCGCACAGGTTCAGATTACAGCAAATGTATGCTGTTATAAATGTACAATATACAAATATAGTGGGCCACACAGTATGTCACTGATTACTACAAATGTATTTGGTCACACTGTGTCACTGATTACTACGAATTTATTGGGTCACACAGTGTGTTACAGATTATTGCAAATTTTGAGATCAAACCGTGAAAGATCATATTTGCTCGAACTCTACGGATAGATTGCCTGCAGTATGACAAAAGTAAAGTGTACAGTTAGTGAGTAGTTTAGTCCCCAAGGGTTGTACAATACCTGTGAGACGCTATAATAGTTTCTTGTGGAAAAGAGTGCCCTCCCCCCTCTCCAGCCACACACACAAACAACAGAAAATCGAGGGCCACCATGTATGGGTTGTATTTGTTCTCTAGGGCCAAGATGTTGGCAAAACAAACCACGATACAAGAATGCTGTGCATTAAAAAGGAGATTGAGATGCCAAGGAGCCAAGCCGTGAGTTGTTACCAAATTAGTTGGAAATTGAATATCAAGTGTGTTCTTTAAAATGGTTTCTAAAAACAAAAATTGATATAGAATTGGACTATGGTAAATGGTCTTTGGTAAATGACCATTAAAATCTTCTTCTTTAACAAAATCGATTTCGTATTTGTCATTAGTGACGATAAACACAAGACAAGTGACACACATCTTAGCAAACTTAGGCTTCTGTTGAAATATTCCACAATTTGACTACTATTTATTGGAGGTGAACCCAATTGCAGCATTACCCATTTGTCAACAATATTAATGGTAATCAGACAATACTTTAGTATTTAATATTTACAAACGTTTGATGTCTTAACTGTTCTAATTGATTGTGAGCATTGTCAATTGGTTGAACCTCTCACCAGTGACCCGAAGTTCTTTGTTCAGTACTTGCCCTTGCTAAGACTTAAGTCTCTGTGAAAATTGTTGTTTCCATACCATCACATCTGTCTGGGAATGCAAGACGACTCAAACACGTCTGGAAAAGAGGCGAGAAGTGATTTCACTATTATTTTATGGTCTCGGAGCTTATGTAACCGTCGTCTGTACTCTTAGTTCTCAGAAACTACTGCGAAGCTATCTGGGCTAAACGATGCAGTATTCATGATTGTTGTAGTACTTAAGTTTATATATTCCCAACAGGTTCAAGAAGGTTTGCTGGACAAGGCTAAAGAACCGTTCAGTATACGAGCAAAAGAGTTCTTTCCTGTTGAAAAGACACCATGGGTATGTCGAGTGCTATTTCGTTTATCAAACTCTTCTCCAACACTTGCCGTCTTTGTAAGGGGTGCATACTTTATTGACTTTTGCTTTCTGTGTCTACAGATTCTCGATCATTGGGTCACTAAACTCACCCATGAAAATGATGGGCTCATTTTTAATCCTGCTGAGGAGGTTGGCACTTTTGGTTTATAGTATCACTTGTGTAAAGATAAGACATTCAGTGGCAGACACAGTGAAACAAACAAACTGACAAGAATCAGAATAATGTATCTCTAGCAATGCAACATGCTATTGTGAAATGAGTATCAATCACCAGGATGTGATCAGCTGTCAAATGACTTTCAACTTTCTAAATAATATACAAGAATTTATCCACCACTTGATGTGCTTGCAGTGTATTGGAGGACACTCATTTACTCTTTGACGCCTTATAACTAAAGAACTGCATACTCAGGATGACCATTTGACTAATTGTGAAATGTTAGATGTACTAATTAACAAGATAGAAAACTAAAGCAACAGTGAAAGACACATAAATACAAGTGAGTGTATGTTAATCAACGCTATTAATATTACGAATGAATACTAATGAACGAATGTATAATGAATATATGTATAGATATTGTTAAGCAAGTGTTTGCATCTAATCTCTGATGTACTTCTTCTGTTTGACTGCTAGCCGTACGCTGCTGGTCAGTGTCCCGAACTTCTCAAGTGGAAGCCACACACTCTGAACTCTGTGGATTTCATTCTAAACGTTGTCACTCAGAAGAGAGAAGGGTAGGATTACGGCGAGTACTTAGTGTCTTTCTCGTAAAGCTCGTACTTGTTTCATCCAGACATAACACCGAATCCAGATGATACTTTCTATTTGTGTGTAGGTTCCAAAACAATATGTATATATATAATTACTTGATTATGTTGTCAATTGTTTGTTCCACCAATCGGTAAGTCTACAATGATTGTGAACAGCCGATATATAGGATTCCACACAACCAATTTGTAAATTTAGAAATATGTGTTTCTGATGAGTGGTTTCAGATAACTAATCAGCAAGAATGACAATGATGCTATAGGTAGTGAGTGATTTGGAATAGCAAATCAGTAAATATACAAAGAATGCTTTTCTCCTGAGTGGTTTCAAAACAGTAGAATATAGGATGGTGGAAAAAGTGGTAAATGGCCTCCAAACAAGCGGTCAGGAAATCCAAGCCGGACTATTGGTTTTTCTCTTATTCCGTTCTCATTGCTAGCCGTGCTCACCATACTAATCCTCATCAAAACGGAAAAATAAAAAAAAGAGAAAATACTTTTTTTTGGACACTTTCCACATTCTCTGCATTTCACTTGTTATTTTCGTCATTCTTCTTACATTCGAGATTCAAACTGGTATATACTTTCATATGAATGAATAGAGACACGAACCTTTGTACAAAGTTGTGTTTCTTTTGTAGGTGTCTTCCGGAAACCGTTGGTTGCTTGATGGTTGGTGGCTATGATTTACCTTTCGCTACAATGAAGGTTTGTTCAATTGCATGACCGTAGCTTCAGCTATATGATTTATCCTGCTTACTTTCTCGAATATTTAGTATTGTTGATCTTATATTCTTCGTGAGTCATAATGCGCATTCAATGAATAAACGCACACTTTCTGATTCCATCGAGGCTCTATCATCGGCAAATATTTTCCACATTCTCCTCTTCAGCGCAACTGCTTGATAGTGTGATTCTACTTCCCTTTTCAAAGAAATACAAACTGTAACTTCTTCACTAGAAGTTCGTGATAATGATTTCAACGATGATTATGCTGATGATAAACAATGATGGTGGTGATAATGATCAGTGGTGATAGTGATTAATCACGATGGTGATGGTTGTGGTAACAATAATGTAGAAAATTCATTGATAATGTTGATGGTGATCAATGACAATGTTGCTGGTGGTGATATTGAAGAAAATTCATTGACGACGATGATGACGACGATGATGATGATGATGATGATGATCACTGACGATGGTGTGAGTAGTGATGTTACCGGTGAAATGATGATTATATTAGCGTTTACCAGTAAAGACGGGTATTTTGATATCAATGACGCTGTTGATGGTGATAGTGTTGGTGATGATAAAGGTAATACATTGATTATTTTGGTAATGTTCAATATTGATAGTGTCGGTGATACTGATGACGACGATGATGGTGGTGACAATGATTCCAGTGATTTTAATGATGAAAGTACTACATTAAATAAACACTGATGATGATTATGGTGTATTGACAAATAGTGATAGTCATGGTTATCAATGATGACGATGTTGATGATCGATGATGATGGTGGTGGTAGTGGTGGTGGTGGTGATGATGATTATGATGATCAAGAAGAAGGTAATACATTTATCACTTTGTTTCTTATCAGGTTAATAAAGACCTTAAAGCTCATAACAAGAAAGTTATCGAATGCACGTGGGATGGCCGCCAGTGGGTTTTTCTCCGAGTAAGAGAAGATAAAAGTTATCCAAACAGTTTTACAACTGCTACCAGTGAGTGCGATATCTTTAATCCTTTCAACTCCAGAGACATCAAGTATTCTCCTTCTAAAGTATCTTTCCTGATCAGTATGTAGTTTCAAGTAGGCTTGTCACATTTAAGTCAGTTCTCGAATGTCATAAAATGCAAAGCATTGTAGTACAGTGTAACCCCATCTTTGTTTTAATGATATCCCCTATTCTACGATTACCTGTCTGGTCCCCTGCGAATAATAAGTAAATTGTATGAAAAGATCCCCGAGCTAACGATATTCGATCCAATGATAGTGATGATTTACCATGGAATTCTGGGGATGCAACCGTACTGAATTTGTTCATGCTACACTGGCGATAATACTGCTACTGTCTATGGTCAAAGAATGACAGAAACTTAGCAATCATGCAAAGCTTTATTTTCCTGTTATTCTGTAACGTTTCCTGTCAGCAGCTTGTGTTACAAAGGTTATTAAGATTTTTTATTGTTTCTGTATTTGTTGTCATATGATAGACGCTGTATTGCAGTAAATTGCTATAATAAAATGATATAGAAAAATTCATTGCCCTGACAAGGGTATTCCACGTTAAATTTCACGAGAAAAATAATATTGCTCTAAACGCGAAGCGAGAAGTGCAATATGATTCTTTGAGTGAATTTCTAAAAGACAATGCTCGAGTCAGGCAGTGAGTCACATAGAAAGGATTGAATTAATGAGTGTATATACATAACCTTGGATCTACTTTTGCGCGAAAGCCATTTCAGTGTTCTGTCAACCAAAAGCCACAACTTTTGACGGGAATGTTTGACGGCGCGCGCGGCTCAAGTTGAGTACAATTCCATGCTGAATACACACTAGTGCAATTCCACGTTAAATCGTTAAAATAATACTTCCTCCTCGATTGGTCGATTAGCCAATCAGCTTGCATGATTCATTATTCATCAATGCTATGCGATTCAACGTGAATGCCATTTTCAAAGCAGTTACAGGCGTTTATCTCTTATCAAGTCAAAATACAGTAGCCGCGAATACATCAAAGTCTTAAATGTAACCGTGATGCAATGCGGACGTTAAAACATGAACAACAGTTTCGACGTAATAAAATAAAGCTATATTCCAATTGAAAACTGAATAGTCTAAATAACACGAATTTGGTGTTAAGTCTAAGAATAATGAAATTCTTCCTAATATATGCCAAGAAAGAAGCAATGTTATTTACTTTTTAGAAAATATCAGACAAATATATATTAACGTACCTGTATATGATTAAAAATTGGTCAGATTATTTGGAATGTATGTAGATGTTCTACTCGTACAAGTCTAGGCAAATAATAGTGGATAAAAGGTGAGGAATTTTCCAATTAAGTAGTCTCTTATATTTTAAATGAAACTCTGATAATTTTGCCTTTGCAGAAAGAATTCGAGCAAGGCCCATTCTGCAGCCCATTGTAAATACAACAGTTAATGTGGGACAAAATGCAACGCTTGAGTGTTTGGCCCTGTCAGATTCCATGCCTCACTTTCAGTGGTTGAAATGGTTTGCCAAACCAACGAATAATTCTGGAAATTTTAGCAATGTACCTTTGAAAAATCACAACCATTATGAAGTTGTAAAGCAAAATAATTTTGAGCACAATCAGCACTTATTGAAGCCAAAGTCAACAAGGCGATTTGCTCCGCATGGTGTGCGGCTAACTTTGGTCAACGTGACAAAGAAAGATGAAGGGAAATATACGTGTCTTGTTGGTAACAGCGTGGGGTATGACTTCAAGCATACATACGTCATCGTTACAGATCTCTCAGACCTGGGTAAGCAATACATAAAATATGCATAGAAATAATTATTCAAGATTTCCCTGAGTTTTATTGTGCTTAATAGTAAAGGAGCTGTAAATGTGTCAGCTATTATGTAAGAAGACAGAATTAAGATTAGCAAGATGTACAGAGGATTCTTCTCATCAGACCCTCTGATAGTGATTGTTATATATAGGAATCCCTCGAACGTCCAAGGGGGCAGGGGGTCAAATAGACAACCGCCTAGGTTTTGTGGACTTAAAATCCAAAGCTTTGAAGCAATCAAAACAAACCTTTAAGTACCTGTAGTTTTATAATGAGCGCATTTTTAGTCGCTAATTGGATGAAATCATCATTTATAATTTTGCTAAATCAGTTATGCAAATTAGAGTTTGAGAATGAAAACGGCAATTCTTGACAAAATTTGTTCTAAATTCTTGTTCCCCTCTATTCTTTATTATAATCCTATTTGAGGCTGTAAATACATGTATTCTGCTAATGTCAAGAAAATTTGCTGAAGTTTTGCTGAAAATAAACTTCTTGAAAAATCCAAGATGGCTGCCAAAATGGCGGACACGTTGTGAAACGGCTGCTGCCATAGCAACAGTTCCTAATTAAAGCTTGATTGTTGTTATGAAAGTAAGTTACTCACATGACAAAACATGGTCATGCAACCGCTTGGTCGTTCGAAGGTTAAATGTGTCAGGCAAGGACTCTATTTTTTTTTACGATTATTACTAAGGATTGTCAAATTTCTCGAAACGGTTTCTAGTAGCTGTTATCTAATTCATTAACACGAAGAAGAAAAATCTTTAAACTTTAAACAATTATTTCCTTTGGTCGCCATCACGGGGTTCCACTGTATATAGGCTTCTAATTGGACTTCTGTTTTTCCCCGTATAAGATTCAGGTACTGTCTGGAACCCAACAAATACTTCAGTAAAGATAAAGAAATTCGGAAATGAAAACACAAAAAGCTGGAACTACTACTCAATATTCATTATTATCGCAACTCTGGCTGCAGTCATCATTGGGATTGTATTCGTCTACTGTTATTGCTCAAGAAGGAGGCCGAAAATGTATGGAAAACCAGGGGAGAATTACCGGACAGACAGTGACGGTTTGATCGTGCAGTATGACAAGAGGCATAACTCTGTCTCCACAGTTGGTTCTGGATCTTCTTACACATCAACAGCAGCGCTCCTACGGCAGAGGAGCATGCGCTCTAGGTTGGGATCCAACCTGTCGCAGGTTTCCGAGTATGAGTTACCACTTGATGATGAATGGGAGATCGATCGTGGGCAGATAAAATGTTTAGAAGTTCTTGGTGAAGGCGCATTTGGTCGCGTCATGAAGGCCGAAGCTGTTGGTCTACCAAGCATGCCATACCGATGTGTAGTTGCTGTCAAAATGCTAAAAGGTAAGTGCGGAGATTTTGTTTTGCTCTTGAGATATAACAGACAGGCATAAATATAGGAAAATTTCACGAGTTTAGGCTTTTTGAAAAACCCTTCTGCTGGAAATAAATTCCAAATTGAACGAGAATAATTCTATGATTGCTCTTTGAAAAACACATAAAATAATTACCATTGAAAATTACCTTAAGCGCATTATTAAACCTAAGTGACGTTGACACACAATCGTTGAGATTATAATTTTGACAAATTCTAATTTTCAAATTCTAATTATCTTTTTTTGCACTGAACTCTCAGCCAATCATATTCATATTTGTCATGTCTTTGAAGCTAATGAATCTTATTATTATTATATTACAAATGAATTAGTAATATTTCAAAAACGAGTACGAGTGTTTGAATTGGGGTTCCAAACACCGAGAAACTATGAATAAGACCGCGAAGCGGACGAGTGCTTTTATTGTTTCGAGGTGTTTGGAATCCTCATTCAAACACGAAGTACGAGTTTTTGAAATAACTTCTCAATCGATCAAAATAGACATGTTGATTGCATTGTTCATT
>JANSTR010212478.1:0-14760 GCA_025434805.1 Antipathozoanthus remengesaui | reverse complement strand
CCCCCCCCCCCCCCCCCCCCCCCCCCCCGTAACCAACCGTGTGTGACATTAAACGGAAGAATTCATTGTTTCACTAACCGGTGGTTGTCTGGTGACATATGAGCGTGACTTGCAGCACGATGTTAGGTTGCGTAAGATTTATAAACGAGATATCCTTTACGACTTTCATGCGTTGTAATTTTTGATACTTTTCGCATGGCTGGGAGGTTTTTTCCAAACTCGTTGTCAAATCTCTACCGGAAATACGTAATCTGTCTAAATTGCGCCTGCGATTCGAACACAAAAATCAAAATGGCGGATGAATTTACTTCTCTTGATCACTGAACGCTTAGGTTTTAGGTTGTGATCTTCCTTCCTTCTCGGGATCCGTGGCTGTTTTTGATTTGATCAGAAGGGATGAACTGTTTCTCTTCGATTTAACTGCATGTCTTCCGTAAACAGCATACGACCTTCAAGTTGCTTAACGTTCAGAAACTAGACACAACAAAAAAGAACCGGCTAATTTGGATTTTTTGTTATACGCAACACGTCGCGCATATTGCATAATCACATAAACTCCACCGGGCAGGTCTTGGAGACATATTTCAAGGAAAACACATTAGTCACGCTTTCAGAATTATGGCTAACATTGAAGAGAATCCAGCAAAAGACAGACGTGGAAATAGCATTAACATTGCTAGGGAAATATACTGCGAAGAGTCTTTCACCCAGACTTTCTCGTCGTGTCAGCCTACAGAAGCCGACCGACGGACGCTATTTAAAAAAGTAGTCAGAAGACTTTGTAAACCTGACTGTTCTGTGTATTGTTTTCTGTACTCAATATTTCCAATTCTGAACTGGCTTCCGAAGTACGAATTCAAGACGAATCTGTTTCCTGATGTCACAGGGGGCCTCACCGTGCTGATAATGCATGTTCCACAAGGTACTGTATGCCCTGTTCTTGTACACTGTACACATTTCAGTGTGTGACATACATATAGTATATGTGTCAATGAGAAGGCAACTATCTTTGAAATATTTTTGTTTGGCATCACCAATATCAAACAGCAGTACTGTTGACATCTTGGCAAAGTCAAAGACAAATGTCCAACATTACATAATTATACAAACACTTAATAACTGGCCCTTCGGAATTCGGGTTGAAAGATCTTTCAAGATTAATAATTTTATCCCCTTCTTCAAAATCGCTTGCTCCTAAACTATTGAATGAATGAGTAATAATCCTAATACATCATATTTTATATTATATTTTTTCATGAATTTAATGCACGGAATACTCGTCTGGCAATGGATTTCTTATAATTTTATACATAATGGCCATTTTTATTTTCGCTGTATCAAGAGAGAATTAATTGATCTTAATTACATATATGGGCTGGGATAGTTTTTTTCTGTTTTTATGCAACTAAATCATTTAATTTTACATCAAAGTTATATTTTAGATAAAGAAGAAAAATGCCAAATTTCAACAACAACATTTACACAGGTATCAAATTTGTTTGAAACAAAACCAAGCTTGCACGTGTGCAAAGTTTCATTGGCATTGGACATTAAAATGGCTTTCCAAAGTAACCAGAGTAGATTTTATATGCTGCAAGTATGAGTTTTTAACATTTGGCATTCAAATGGCTTCCCTGATCAACCATTACTGCAGGTTAATTTGTCTGTGCTGTGAGCACAGTTCAACCTTGTACAGTATAGTAAACATTTAGTCAGACTAGTAAATCAGAGTGTTTATTAGTCCGACTGTCTAGTACATGTAAAACAAAATTCTAAATTCTACCCTTGTTCTGCTTTAAGGACTTGCTTATTCACTATTGGCTGCAGTACCAGCTGTCACTGGACTTTACACGGCAGTTGTACCCCTCATTATTTACATGGCCATGGGAACTTCGAAACATATTTCATTAGGTATGTATCGATAGAAGCCCTTTAGCCTGACCAGTTGAGTGCAATGAAGTGTCTCCTTATATATGTAGCATCAATTGATACAGGTTGAAAAAAAGCAAAAATTTTAAACAAATTCCCAAACTTTTACAGTAATTCTAATAATGCTTTTATGAACATTTAAGTTTAAAACCATTTTATTAGTAATTGTAATAATGACCATAATAATATCGGGATTCTCATATTGGCCTGAAAGTCAAAGACAGAGCAGCAATGAAAAAAAACTAAGTGCCTGCACACATGCATGCCTCAATTTCCCATTAAAAATCTAAGTTTTGCTTGCCATGCGACAGCGATACTGTATTAAAACCAGGCCCATTACACAAGTGGGACCTAAGAACATTTTAAATATATGAAGTGAAACAGACATCTGGGCCAGTGCATATCAGCATCGGACCAACATGAAGTTATTATTATACTTCATTTGGTGTAATTCTTCAAAAAGTCATTAGATTTCACCACCTTGACATGGAATTGTGAGAATCCAACAAAAAATCGTGAGACTCAAGCCTACAGACCTACAGCATGAGAGTTGGCAGGTTTGCCCAAATACATATTAGATACAATTCCCTTAGAATGTTTAACCCATTCACTCCTAAAGTGCCAAAAAATTAATGATGACTTTTAAATTCTCATGACTTTTTTCATATATCTTCTATTAATAGGTTGGTCCAGAATATTATCTTTGATCCAAGATAGTTTGTGTTGGATGATCAATTTTCATATTTTCAATACCAATCAACTTATTTTATATTGATTCTGTGAGGAGAAGATAGATGTTGATGGGAGTGACCATGGTGGCCGTGGTTAATGTTTGAAAATTTCAAACTGGTATATATGAAAAAATGAAACCAATTGATTTAATTATGATATCTAGAAATGTAGTGGCATAACATCTACATGTCATTTTTTTCATGTAAGATTAAAAGTGAAATTCGGCTATTGCATCTGTGATGAACATGAACATTTAGCCAGTTTATTAGATGAAAATTAAACCTCTGATCCAGGTGTACATAAATAAATAAATATTATATTCATACATTTTTAAAAAGCAAATATTATGACAACCGGTTTTATAATTTATGTAGTCACTACATATTACATTTGAGCATGCACTGTTGTAACATTATTATGACCATTTGAAGTACATGTACATGCAGGCAAAGTGATACTAAAATCAGCCTTTTAAAACATGGTCAAGGATGAGTTTGGCAAAGTACAGTAGCTATATCTTCAAACTTATGTTTTAATTTGTGTTGTGCTAAAATGTTTCAGAGGATTGATTGTAACTAAGCAATTTTTATGTTTTGTTACTGCAATAAGTATAATTTAAACCAGAAATTCAGTATCATTATATAATCAACCCTGCAGCAATTTCAAATTATCAAGTTACAGTATGTGGATCAAATTTTTTTCTCTTTTCAACCATGCTGTACATTTAACATTGAAATATAATTAACAAATTAAATTGTATACCAATTTAGTTATAAAATAATATAATTAAAATGCTGTTCTTGATATTAATTTATTTTGTTTCATGTTGAAAGGTACTTTTGCTGTAGTATGCCTCATGGTAGGTCAAGTTGTTGAAAGAGAGACTGCCAAGCTATCGACAGGGATTGATGTTGCTCAGATACCAACAGTGAATCCAATCTTAAATGCATCAAACAGCACTCCTCTGGACAGCCTTGTGGTACAGAAGGAATCAAATGTCAGCATAACAAAAGAGGAAGCTCAACGGATAGGAATTGCTGTCTCACTGAGTTTGATGGTTGGGGTGATACAGGCAAGTTTTATGCATGCATGTGATATTTTATACATAATGTTATATGATAAGTACTATACTGTAATTATATTAGAATTTTTTTCATTGTTGTTTTGTTGCTATCCAAATTATTATTAATTGTACGTTTCTGTAACAATGGTATAATATTAAAAGACAGCATACATTAATATTGTGACTTCCGGTTACAAGTATCTACATAAAATGCTAATTGAAACACTTTGAATTAAGTCATGAGCCCAGCTGGTACAGTAAATGCGCTACAAAGCGCAGTTAGTTTCATTACCCAAAAACACTTTTTGCTGTCGCGTTTTTCATAATTATGACATTTATGAAAATTTTGAGCAGTTCTTTTTACTGCCAATCTTTCAAAAAGCAATACCGCCCCACGAAAGTTTTGATGCATACTCGCCGACCTGTTCTCAAGCTAAAAGCGCAGTTCGAATTATAATGTGTGTGTGTTGGCACTTAAGATTTACTTTAGCCGTTTTGGCATCTTCGTATTCGATAATCTAAACTTGCACACCAGAGAAATTAAAAAGCATTGTGAAGTGAATCAACAATGGTATAAAACAATATACACGTATGACTTTTCACGCTCAAATGAAAGATTCAATTTCAACAAACACTGCCACAAATATAAATTAGTTGTAATTTTCCAACGATTTAAGAGAACGTTTTTTTGAGAAGATTACTATCCTTAGGTCTGCAGATAGCAAAGTAATGGACAAACGAATGTTTAAATATGTTTCAAGTATTGTATATTCCAGCATAACTCGACTTTCGGCGTGACGCTGATTAAAGTTTTGCCATGGTTTTGCATGATTTGGTAGATCAAGCGCGCGCGAGCCTTGTGTGTGCACAATAGAATAGGAGTTAAAACTTCGGGGTTCTTCCGGTGATCATTTTACACGCCATATTTCTGCCGAATTTAACCTTTTTAGTGGAAAGTAAAATATTCATAAACAGGGAAGTTTTCGCCGGAATTCCACCGAAAATAAAATCTAAACAATGCCCGTAACGCGAAGAAAAAGTGGTGCAAGACTTTTGGATGATACTGTATATTAAAACCACGATAGCTTTCAATTACAAAAGTCGGGAACGTTTGTTTGTTTGTTGTTTGTCTAAACAATCGCTTTTGAAAGGACGCAAACTGTGATTACACTCACGCTTCACAAAATTCCGCTAAAGAAGTAGAACATGGTACTAAAATCACAATGTAACAATGAATGCCATTACAATCACTATGACACATTTAATGGCAGTTTCAAAGCTTTTTTATGTTTCCACACGCGTATACAAGCGTCAATATTCACTTGAATGACTTCACATGATCACAAAGTGGTTTTAATTCGAAAGGGTGCTAACTTTGCATTTCACTCAATGTTTTTATGCAACTTAATTTTCCTACAGGTTTGGCCGAACTTCCCATAGGACTGGGAGTTTGTTACCGAAAGAAAAATCAAGTTTGCTCGAATTATGGATTGTTTGCTCTCTTCATTTGTATGTTTATAATTCATTTATTTAATTTTATTTGTAAAAAAAAACTACTGACAGTTTGGTTCAGTTAATTGGTCGGAAAGATTGTCAGCTGCTTGCATGCGATTGTTGACACGGCCCAGATCTAGATCTAGAGTAAAATAGCGCGGCGTTAGCGGAAATGACTGTGAAATACCTGTCAACGTCCCCTTTGCCGGACAAACTGTCCTTCAAGCAGTTCGCCTTAAGGAGACTTCAGGACTCTGCAGCATGCAGCAGCTGCTTATACTCAGCAAGTAAATATGAGATGCATAAATGGATGTTTTTTTCCTGTTGTTCTTGTTCAGAACACATTCAAGCGTGGTTGTAAAGTTTGCCAACAATCCTGTTTATTTCGTCTCGGTTTAGTGCGTGTTGGGTTTTCTCAGTCGAATATAACAAACTACTTCAGTTTGCGCATGTGACACAGATTTCCGTATTTATCTAAACACAATTGAGAAACACTATCATATTAGATTTAACTGGAAGATTTTGTTCAAAATGGTGCTTCTGCGAGTCTCTAAACAGATAGATCACAGCAATCCGGCGCAGCGATCCAATGAGTTTTGCTTGTGCAAATTAATTTGAGATCATATAATTGCCATACTGTATCAGTATGTAAATTGTAATTGAACAAAGCTTTGCGATCACGAGTTTTCGACCATTGTATTCTTGATACGAAACTTCTTATGAAATCTCGTCAGATCTCAGAGGTACGAAATCTCTGGAAAACTCGTACGAGACCTTGTAAATGGAACAATGCACGAAACGAAACGAGACCTCGGATCGTTACTTTTTCCCACTACTGTACATGTACCATCATCGTCAACAGTGTTTCTATAGTGCACATTAATTTGTTGACACTTCTTTTAAACTCAGTATTAAAAAGAAAAGTGTTCAGATGTAATGGGGAAGTATAGTGGATGTACTGTAACACTTGTGCCATTTGTGCACAGCAAAGGACCTACTGTAGGCTGTTTAGAGGCATTTTCTCCCATTGGTCTGACAGTTTAGTTTGACTGTGAAATAAATATGTTGTGGAATGATGAAGATTTTGTGATTACATACATACATATCACCAGGGATAGAAGTTAGAATTTCATTTTATTAGACATCTCTTTTACAGTAATAAGTTCCTTAGTACTCCGTCCAAATGTTTACTGGACAAAGGTAAACTACACTTGCAGCAGGGAAAATCAACTTGTAAAATTGCACACAATTCAAGTGTGCTGCTCATGGTGCTCACTACTCCTGGAATTCCTGGAAAACTCCTGGAATTTTGTTATCATAAGTCAGTGAGCACCAGGAGTGCTGGTTTGTGTTTTGTTTCAGCAGCATGTAGTTGCCAGTTCAATTGTAATTTGGTTGCTTTGGGAAGCTATTTGAATGTCCAATGTCAATGGAACCTCAATTGTGTGCAAGCACAATTCTTTTCCTGTTTCCATTACAAGCCTGGTTTTGTTGTTTAAAATGTTAATAAATGTTTACTAGACACTTGGTACTAGTTTATGAAGAAGTTTAGTAGCATAGTCTGAGAGCAGTTTTTCTAGTGTTCAGACTAGCGGACTACTGCCAACTTAAAACCTTGTATTACATTGTACCTAGACTAAAGTTGTGTTTCTATAATGTAATGTAACTTGTGTGTCCCCTCATTTCAGGACACAATCCCTCTGGCCTGGGTAAACACCACCTTGTTTGACTTCCAGAACCACTTACGACAGGGTAAACTGAAGCTGTACTGTTGGCCTGTCAGAGACTCCATGGAAGATCTAAATCCTGTTGGTACTGTTGTGACCAATATCAACACAGCCACCTCTCCTTTCTTACTCATTGAATTTCAGCGTTATGCCAATACTGTTGTTTATCCTTCATATGAAAAGGTAACTACTTTATTGAGTGGTAGAGTTTCAGAGTGTTTGACCTGATGCTGTAAATTGTTAGGATTGACGAGAATAAGTGTCACAAACATTTTAATGTTTTGTGCACAAGGTGTGGTTAGACACTGCTGTATTGTATTGATTAAAGTAATCAGTAAAGTGATACATTTATACAGCGCCATTTCCAAACGTCTACACTTTACAATGATCAGTTAACCCCCAGTGGACCAGAAGCATAATATTATAAATTATTCTGTAAATGCACATCTGACAGCCGCTTCAAAGCAGTCCGTGTTTGCTGGTACTTATTTACATGTACCAGTGTTTTTCTTAAGGCCAGTACATGGGTACATTGTACCACCTTTCCCCACTGGTTGTACCTCCTTTCCCCAGCTGTAAGCCAGTCTAAACTTTAGCTTGGGATAATAGAAGTGCTACTGTTGTACCTCATTTCCCAATCGATGTACCTTCCATATTTGTGTATGCTTAAGAAAAACACTGGCTTACATACTAAGAAAAACTATAGACAGGTAAGACGTATATAATAAATCAACCAAAAGTTGACGAACATTATTTTTGCTGTTTTACGTGTTTTGCAATTTCACACTAAAATGTCCATTCTGGTAATCATAGCAACAGTCAGATGGTCACATGGCCAGCCTTAATTGAATGCTCTCAGCGCAATGAACAATATTGCCAAATTTCAAATTGAACGGATAACGCATATTGAAATTTTTTATCTATTTTTTTTGTCTATTTCACCTAAAGTCCACTATTTAAGTTATGCAAAATGAGCAAGTAGTTGTCAGCTATCTTTAAGCTGTTGTTGTATTGTTATATTTTGATTGATACAACTTGGCACATTTAGATATTTTATCTGGAATATAAGTAATGTTAACCCAGACCTTAACCAATCCGGCGACAGAACCTTATTGTCTAATTTCTGTGTTCCAGTACACGAAGTAAAAGCCTATAACTTACCATACTGAGAGCATACGTAAGGTAAAGTTGGCATTGTGCGTGCCAATTCACTTTGTCGAACATAGAAGTCGGCCTTAACTATTACAGTGCTCTCTCCTTCAATTAAAAGTATAATACCAAACATTATTATTCGCTAGTTCTCCAGATGAACAGCACCAGCCTAGTTTAAATGAGGATCAGGAATCTGCTGCTACAAGTGTTGTTTCTCCAAGTGCACCCACTAAAATAACTCATCCACAAGAATCAGCATCAAGCGGCAGCTTCGAACTGCCTGGTCAGCGGTCCAATGCTACGGTAAGTTACGAGTTGTTTATGAGCTGAAAAATGTCATTTCAGCAATATTTCAGACACAACTGTTTATCATTTCAGACAGGCTTTAGACAGTTCCGAAGAACATACACGAACCATGAAGATTAAAGAGAACCCTGATACTTTTTGAAGATTCCAAATGCTTTTTGGTGCTGAAAAGTCAGGGCTTAGTGCTTGAACGGCTAGCATATCCTAAATTATGAATAAAATGTTTCTAAATCAATTTTTTTTCATTACTTTGAAAGGTAAAAGCAGCTTCCATGCCTGCTGTTTTTCCCAAACCTATCACTCCACCTTCGACTCCTCCTACGGTGAAGTCAATAGCGTCTGGCATTCCTCCAGCCCAAGCAGCAGCAATAGCTGCAATGAATCGGGCAGCAACACTACAAAGCAAATCTCCTGAGGAAAGCGCTCTCGATCTGGGAGCAAGCATTGAGCCTGCCACGATGATTGTACATAAACCAGCAGGGAAATCCGGCAGTGAAACCAAGTTGTTTGAAAAAGGGGGACCATCAGCCCAGACGATTGCTAATTTGGCACTACACGCAGCTCAGAAAGAGGCACACAAACCTGTGCAAACCCGGCCTCCACAAAGCAGTACTGAATTCACTTTTAAAGGCTCCACAGACGGTACTGGTCCCCCTGTTGTGGTGTTTAAACCAGCGGCTGAGGCGGGCAAGCATATTATGGCTCCAAATGTAACAGTAAAGCCTCTGGCTACAGCGGCAGCACCATCAATAGCCAAACCAAACTTTTCCATTGGAGCTGGAAAAGGAGGTAAGCTAAACAGACTCGTAGATTACACACTACCTATTATTGAGAGTGAGGTCATTACAGGTAAATCTTAGGACGAGATCTTAAAGTATTTACCGAGTGATCGGAAAGTCAGTTCATTGATCAAGGGAAAGTTCTGAGATTTCCTTGTGATGGCCAAACGGATGTGGTTTTATAACTGTATAACCTTTTGGCATTTTTGTGCCACCGGTGTGGGGAATAAATCAAGTCAGCGAGAGAATTCTCATAATGACCGATTATTATCAAATTACCATAATTCTTTATGTTTCAAGAGCTAAACGGAGCACAGTGCTTTTCTCAAAGTTTGGCGTGGAAGGTGCATCAACTGGGAAGGCATTGCAAGACACACAAGAGATTTTAAAAAATTAATATCCTTTGCAAAGTATCTTGGCATTCATATATTGTCAGTGTTTTTCGTAAGGTTTAGTATGGAAGGTACATCAACTGGGAAAAGAGGCACAACAGTAGCACTTTTCTTATCCCAAGCTAAAGCTCAGACTGATTTACAGCTGGGGAAAGGTTGTACAACCAGTAGGGAAAGGTGGTACAATTTACCAACGTACTGGCCTTAAGAAAAACACTGGCAACTAAACATATTGGAATACATTCAACAGCTAGAACGTGTCTGTTTTATCTTCTATTTTGCCGAAATCGTTTCTACAAGAAACGATCAAACAACAGACATTGTCACTTATCTCGTGCGCCTTGTCCAATGGTGCCTTTAGAATAGCAGCACGCGCTGATTCGTTAACTATAAACACGTGATAACGCTCATTTACCTCGTGAGTCTCAGATACTGAGACAAAATCTACTTTCTACTGTGTTCTCGCAGATTTGAAACCAGCAGCTTCCAGTAGTTTTCAGTTTGGTTCCCTCCAAGCTGGCGGAGCCACAGGAAGCCCATTTGGAGCAACAGGAAGCCCATTTGGAGCCACAGGAAGCCCATTTAGCAGCTTTACCAAACCGACGTCTTCTAAACCACCAGACATCATTTCATCACCAGGTGGTTTTCAGATTGGTTCAAGAGAGGACAGTGCGCCTGCTGTATCCACACAGAAATCAGCCGAGGTGGCGGCAGTCTCTTCCTCAGCCACCCCAGCTGGTGGTGACAAGAAAGTACCAACTTCGAAATTTCCTGGGCCAGGTTTGACAGGTTTAACTCCATTCTCATTCGTAAGTGGAGGAGCAAGTGGGCAAGGTGAAAGTCCCCTTTTTCAAGGTGGTAGTAAAGCAGAGAATTTAGTAGCCACATCAACTGGAATTCCAAAGACAAAGGACTCTGAGAATGTACTTGGTTCTCAGGGTGCTTTAAATAGAAACTTGTTTGGCGGTGTTTCATCAATGTTTGGAGCAGTACCTGCTGAAGATGAAAAGAAAAAGATGCCTGCTTCAGTGCCAGAAACCAATGACAAGGTACTTAAATGCTTTTTATTGTCTTTGAAGTTATGGTAGTATAACATATTTTAGCTTCTGAATCATCTATTTGAACCATAAGAGAATATTTTGTCTTGAAGAATGGATAAAGGCCATCTTCCTTAATTTTGTAATCGTGTAGGTCTCGTACTTCATACAAGGTGATATTTACCACTACAAAGCATGCTATTACCTACACTAATTTACGTGTCAGAAGAAATTGAATACAAATTGATAAGTAAGAGGGTATTGCTTTCTAGAATAACGAATCTGAACAAAGAAAGTCAGGAAGTAATTCTGCATGGTGTCGGATGTAAGAATTGAGTCGAAGGATACCGTCAATATTAGTGCACACAGACCTATTATACTTCAGTATTCTACCTGTTATAATATACACAGCAAAGTAATTGTCAAATATGATAATGAAGTGATCGTTTTCGATTGCAACAGTGCTTGCGTTGTGAACAGAATGGTTATTTAGTGTATATCATCTCATGTTCTTGTCCAGCAGAACTCGTCTTTATCTAAACTTAAAGATGCAGCTGATGCCGATTCAGCCAAAGGTTAGTCTCTCTAAATGATAATTAATGTAATCTAAAACGGTTTTGCCACTTCAAAATTACTCCTTGAAGAAACTATTATGTGTTGACAATGAGTCTTTGCAATCAAGTGAAATAAAATACATCGTATAGGTAATTTCGTGATATTTTTGGATTGGTTAACCACCATGAATGTGAAAAGCTAACCGGATGTTATCTGCAGTTCCACTGACAGCTGCACCTCAGCTCACTTCTGCCTCTGCACAATCAAAAGTAGCTGCTCCTGCAGCAAAAGCCTCTCCCTCTACCATTGGTGCGGGCGAGAGTTCACCATTTTGTGCTACATCGGAAGCACCAAAAAGTCTGTTTGGTCCAAAGATTTCGGGTACAGCGACAAGCACCACTACAGCTACTACTGAGCCACTTCCAAGTTCATCAACCGGACCTGGTTTGGTATCAACAGAAACTACAGCTCCCTCGCCTCAGGTGGTCTTTGGCTCTACATCACCTAGCAACGGTCCTCCAGCGATAACTCCATCAGTTAGCACCAGTGGAGGTGCGGGTAATTACACTCGATATATTTGGTATATTTCATTCTCTAATCTGTTGCTTTGTTTTGTGGACAGCTTTTTACGCCTACCTTTCTGTGTGTACAGGCAAACAATTAAATGTCTTCAGGTTGACAGTATTGTTTCCTTCTTATTTTGCGAAGAATTGCACAAGTTTTAGTGTTTTGATAGTACAGTAGTTACAAAGAACTTTCGCAAATAATGACACTGTAAGTTGTGAAGGAGAGTTTAAATAATAATAGGAATCTGTGCCTCTTATTTGCTGTGACATGATGTGATTTGGCCGAGGTTAAAAGCTTGTGTTTGTAGAACAGTCATTTTAGTGAATATATTTTTCAACGCGATCAACTGTTAAATATTTTGTGTATAAACTCATTAAATGTTTACATTCTTATTATTCATTCTAATGCTGAGGCTGTAGTGAGGTCGGTACCTTTAAGCGATTGTACATTTTGAAAACATAAGTATATATGATAACTGTTCCGTGTTACATCAGAGTCATTGCATGTTTACAATTTTAGGTTCAGGACAGCTCGGGACAACACCTGCAACTGCAGCAAATTCTTTGTTAGGCACTGCACAAACAGTTTCAACAACTGCCTCTATTGCAAGCACAGCCCTCTTTGGTACAACACCAACAGCCACTACGAGTACAGCCCTCTTTGGTACAACACCAGCAGCCACTACAAGCACAGCCCTCTTTGGTACAACACCAGCAACCGCTACAAGCAGGTCACTCTTTGGTGCAACACCAGCGGCCACTACAAGCACAGCACTCTTTGGTACAACACCAGCGACCGCTACAAGCACATCTCTCTTTGGTGCAACACCAGCAGGCACTACAAGCAAGTCACTCTTCGGTGCAACACCAGCGGCCACTACAAGCACAGCACTCTTTGGTACAACACCAGCGACCGCTACAAGCACAGCCCTCTTTGGTACAACACCAGTGACCGCTACAAGCAAGTCACTCTTTGGTACAACACCAGCGGCCACTACAAGCACAGCACTCTTTGGTACAACACCAGCGGACACTACAAGCACAGCACCCTTTGGTGCAACACCAACTACTACTGCCTCAGCAGCAAACACAGTACTCTTTGGTACAAAGCCAACAACTACCGCCCCAACCACAAATACAGCACTCTTTGGAACTACTACCCCTACTACAAACTTAGGGCTTTTTGGAGCTGTACCGCCAACCACTGCTTCAGTGCCAGTTTCGGCGGGACTTTTTGGACAACCAGCATCAACTGCAGTGACAGCTACCAGTGGCTCATTATTTGGTAGTCAGCCAGTTACCACAGTAGCAACGGGCAGTCTGTTCGTTGCAGCTATGATATCAACTACAACAAGTGGTACTTTAAATTCTGGTTCAACAACAAGTCCGTTTGGCGCTGTATCGTCCGTTGGCTCGTCAGGAGGATTGTTTGGAGCAACTCCAAGTACAAGGTAATATTTTGAATCAAAGATGCTACGCGTACGGGGGTGGGTGGGGACTAAATGTGACAATTATTAGTAGTACTAGTAGGCTGTGCAGTAGGCAGAGCCTTCGATACCAATTTCACATCACTGACTACTAACCAGGAAGTGTATGTATGTAAGCAGTGGTTTTTTTCAAGGCCAGTACGTGGGACCTCCTTTACCCTCTTTTACCCAGCTTTAAACCAGACTCAACATTAGCTTGGCATAAGAAAAGTGCTACTGTTGTACCTCCTTTCCCAGCCAATGTACCTTCCATGCTAAACCTTAAGAAAAATGCTGGTATGTTTAAGTGTAT
Source organism: Antipathozoanthus remengesaui (assembly GCA_025434805.1). NCBI lineage: Eukaryota > Metazoa > Cnidaria > Anthozoa > Zoantharia > Parazoanthidae > Antipathozoanthus > Antipathozoanthus remengesaui. The sequence continues at coordinate 1,249 of JANSTR010212478.1, read as the reverse complement.
CTCTTCGGTTTCAAAGATCTTTCCATTTATTGCAATACTACGACTGTGTTTACTAGCTGGAAACTCTTATCTACTGCACTAATTAAGATAGATACTTGAGTTGTTATTATCTGCTTCATTTTAGTTCCACAAAATATGCCAATTTGTTTAAACACACAAAGATTTAATAACAATTCAAGACTCACTACAAATGCTTATTATTGTATTTCTCTGATCACTTAGCAACGCAGTTTCCTCTTTCGGAAACCCCAGCTCGACTGCTGGACCATTCGCCGGTTCCCCAATATTTGGTGGTAAATCAGCTACATCAGGTCTGTTCGGGCAACCATCCCCAGCACAGCCAACGAATTCCGTCGCCACTGCAGCTCCTGCATTTGGACAGACAGCATTCTCCAAGCCTCAAGAAACTGGTATGGTTGCTATTAATGGCTACTACCTTTTCTGCTCACTAACTAGCTGTTTTTTTGTAACTGTTTTGAGGGTTTTTTTGTCCACTGATTTAATTGAAAACGTCCAAACATGGCAACATTCAGAGCTGTACAAGGGAGGAATTTTAAGGGTTTTAGGGTAGGACGATAGATTTCCTGTAAGTTTGTTACGAGTTCAGTGGTGCTGTCATTGGGTATAGCTTTACAGATTGAGGTCGACCTTTTGCAACAAGTGATCACATGGTACAAATAACGATAACTGGATGGCAAAGGAATGTGACCGACTCCACTGGAAATGTAAATAAAGAAAAATCACGCTTTTCTAGTTAATTGTCTCTTGTCTTAAGGTCTGTCACATTTCTTTGCCCTGCAGTATATCATTATTTGTACCATGTGATCACTAGTTGCAAAAAGCCACTTGAATTAGCAACAATTCTGTTTTGTGTTGGTGGTTACCAATCATTGACTTGCCTTTTTGTTATTGTAATTTGTTATTATTAAATGTAAATAGTTGCTATTATATTATTATTTATTAATTATATTAACTAATTTGCAATTAGACCTCGAGGACGAATGGACTATGAGTCAATAGCCCATGAGGCGCAAGGCTGAATTGGCTATGAATTCGTAGTCCTTGAGGCCGAGAGGTCTAATTGTTTTAGTAGAAACCTACAATGGTCTATCTACTAAAAAATGAACAATTAGAACCATGGCTTGCTTATCGGTGGCTGTCTCAAGTAGCGGTCAATGGCTCCCCAAATCGAGCGGAGAGAGGAAACTTTAAACTCTTTGTCGTCTTTTTGTCATGAAGCGGCATAAAA